>DF240286.1:0-12417 GCA_000507305.1 Breviolum minutum Mf 1.05b.01
TGCTCAAAAAGCACCAAAGGCGGCCGAACATGATTCGGGGGTTCTCGCTTTTCAAATTCCTTCAACAAACAAGTCCCCCAAAACGCCAACCCCGTCTCACTTTTCTCAACAGGGGGTGCCACTTCAGGTTCCTCACCCCCCGAATCATCCTCAACCAAAAAATCTTCGTCATGGCCAGTCCCTTTCAAACACGACTGCAACCTAGTTAAAAGGGGGATTCGGTAACCCTGTTTATCACACCTACGCCACAGTTCTCTGGAAACGTCCCTCCCCACAAAAGCCCTACAAATACCTGCTCCACTCGGAGAGGCATCCACGCAATACAAATGGGGGTCAGGAAGAACTGACAAATCGTTGATGCAAAGAGGGGCTAACAAAGCCATGGTAAGCAACTCATTTCTCGCCGCCCTGGACAGTCGGAAAGGTTCCCCCGGCCCCCCAGGACTCTGTTCATGATACACAGCATGCAAAAAAGCAAAAAGAGGTCTCCTAAATTGAGCGTTAAAAGCCCACAACCCAGTCAGCGCCTCCAGCACTTTTTGGTCAATCGGGCCACGCTCCGACGCTTCGGCTGACAAACGAGCCAATTGCAAAAGACGAGACCGAACCGGTCCCACTAACTTCTCAAACCCCTCAATTTCTGCACCCCACACTTTCGCATGAGGATTCCTCCTTACTCGTTTCTTAGGATGGGCTNGGGCTCTAAGCCCTTCACAATCATAAGCTTCCTCGGCTGATGCAAACGCGTCCTGATCTGCCAGGCTGCTTGCAAGTCTCAGATTGAGAGGCTAGGGTAGGAAGCATTTGAACTCCTAGATGATCATCTATCATGACTCCCTCATAAAACCCACTACTGGTCACAGGGAGGGGCCTACGATAGCTAAGAGTCTCAGAATCCTTCATCCCCCCAAAAGCACGCAACAAATTGACATGAGATTCTTGGGCAATGTCAACAGCGGCATGATCTCCCATACCAAGACCCCTAAAACAACACACCAACTTGTCGTCTTTCCGAAGTCGCCCTTCGGCCATAGCGACTTGGGCTGCCTGCAAATGAGCCACTTCTCCCCATCGAAAAACCGGCCCTACCGGAGAACTACGTGCCCTTGCCTCTGAAGCTGAATAAGCATGATAAAAATCCTTAACATCATCAACCGAACACACACAAACAAAACGATCTTCCAAAGGCAACTGGGTCAACAAAACTCCATGAGGCAAGTCACGAGAGGCGCCAGCCACGTGAAACTCCCTAAGGTTTCTCCTCTTTCTATGCAAAATCTGTCTGTCCTTGTCAGAGTCCTTCGCAACAGCAAACAACTCACAACGGTCTTCGACTGAAACCTGACTAGATTTGCACACATACAACCTACCAAGGTTATCCCACAAAGAAAAAACTTTAAGGAGTTCACTTCGGGTGGCTGTGCCTTTCACGTGGATTGGTGGGGGAAGCTCTTCAGGTGGTTTCAAAATCACATCAGGGTCTTCATAAATTCTCTGGAACTTTTTTGACAAGTATGGCAAAGGATCAAAATCAGAAACTTCCGTAGGAAGGCTCAAACGTTCAGCAATCACCGGAAGAGCTTGGGTTGCAGAGAAGGACGTATCCTGNCCCTTCGCAATCATAAGCTTCCTCGGCTGATGCAAACGCCTCCTGATCTCTGCCAGGCTGCTTGCAAGTCTCAGATTGGGAGGCTAGGGTAGGAAGCATTTGAACTCCTAGATGATCATCTATCATGACTCCCTCATAAAACCCACTAGTGGTCACAGGAAGGGGCCTACGATAGCTAAGAGTCTCAGAATCCTTCATCCCCCCAAAAGCACGCAACAAATTGACATGAGATTCTTGAGCAATGTCAACAGCGGCATGATCTCCCATACCAAGACCCCTAAAACAACACACCAACTTGTCGTCTTTCCCAAGTCGCCCTTCGGCCATAGCGACTTGGGCTGCCTGCAAATGAGCCACTTCTCCCCATCGAAAAACCGGCCCTACCGGAGAACTACGTGCCCTTGCCTCTGAAGCTGAATAAGCATGATAAAAATCCTTAACATCAGCAACCGAACACACACAAACAAAACGATCTTCCAAAGGCAACTGGGTCAACAAAACTCCATGAGGCAAGTCACGAGAGGCGCCAGCCACGTGAAACTCCCTAAGGTTTCTCCTCTTTCTATGCAAAATCTGTCTGTCCTTATCAGAGTCCTTCGCCACAGCAAACAACTCACAACGGTCTTCGACTGAAACCTGACTAGATTTACACACATACAACCTACCAAGGTTATCCCACAAAGAAAAAACTTTAAGGAGTTCACTTCGGGTGGCTGTGCCTTTCACGTGGATTGGTGGGGGAAGCTCTTCAGGTGGTTTCAAAATCACATCAGGGTCTTCATAAATTCTCTGGAACTTTTTTGACAAGTATGGCAAAGGATCAAAATCAGAAACTTCCGTAGGAAGGCTCAAACGTTCAGCAATCACCGGAAGAGCTTGGGTTGCAGAGAAGGACGTGTCCTGCAAACGAGCTTCAAACTTTCGTTCCTGCCGGGCATACGGCAGCCGCGCAAAATCATCTAATTGCATCCGCAGCCGACTCAATCTATCAGCTGTTGCGGGCATCCTCAGGCCGCACGATGATCCATCTGAACCATGGCGGACAACTAACACTGCAAGGCTCCTCAAAAACTTCACCATCTCTCGTTGGTCAGATGAAAGTGGAACCCCAACTCTCCCTCGCTCTGGTGCAATCTCCACATTCAAAGCTTGCTGACTCAGGGAGCAACACATATAGTTGGTCCATAGGCAGATAGCTCGTCGAAAGGACTCTCGTTTTGCACCACGGCGGGATCTCTTGAAAAACCTCTGTTTGCGTTCCCAAGGGTAAGGAGGTGGACAAGGAAACAACTCCGCACTGTTTTGCAGAAGGTTTGAAGGTGGTGTAGCGCCACAGGTACTACACACATAGCGAGCAACTGGTAAATCTGAATTGGAAAAATCATTGCGCAGGCCCTCAAGAAAAGCAGTGGCTCCCTTTGAAACCAACTTCTCCTCCTTGCCCTGCTCATAGCAATCTCCGCTGGCACTCGGGGACCAGCGCAACCATCGAGGCTTCTTCACTCTGACTTGGGAGCAGTGGACGACTGTGCCTTGTCGCCTTTTGCTCCTTTTCCCTCTCCAGTCTTGCCACCCCTTTTCTTCATGATCCACTCCTCTTCTTTGAGCTCGTTGATCAATGCGCCCACCCAAGTGCTCTCTGCCAACCTGGTGTAAATGTATTGGCGGCGTAGAGCCGCAAGATCTTGCACTGCCCAAACCCCCCAAGAGGGCTCGTCTGCCCCTGTCAATCTTGAAGCCACCGTCCAACTCTCGTCTATCAGAAACTGCTCCATTGAGGCCATCATGCGAACCGTGTGGAGGCGAGCCTGCCTCGGACGGTTCTCCAACATCAACCTCAAAATCTCTGAGAAGCCAAACAGGGCATAACCTGCGGTCTTGGCCTTTCCAACTGGCACTGTCTGAATAAACTTGGAGGGGATGGTAGGATCCATCTCTGAGGCAGCCACCGCTCGACACATCCGAGCTTCCATTCTTTCCAAGTAGGCATCTGGATGAGCCTTCATAGCCTGCTTCCACTGCTCCACTGCCTCGATGCCCTTTCCTCCCCGGGATGTCGAACTCCATGAGGTTGAATCCTCGTCTTCGCTGGAAGAAGCTAGATGGCTGAGGCCGGGCAGCTTCTTGGGTTTCTTCTCCTTCTTCTTGTTGCTGAGGTCGGACAGCATCTTGAGCATGCTGACCTTCAACAGCTCGTCCACTGAAGCTTCTTCCTTCAGTGCACTCTCCTGCAAAAGTGTCAAAGCTTCTTTTCCCGTCTCCCCACCAGGCTGGTCGGGAAGACGTCCTGGACCTCTGCCCACTTCTTGCTGGATCTGACTCATGATCGCCTTTTTGCTCTCGTTTGCACCTCCGGGCTTTGTAGGCAATCCGGCTTTGGGCACCGCTCCCAGATTTTGTCTGGCGGTTCCCGGAGCGGGCTGCTGCAAATGAGGGTGTGCTTGTAGAGCATCTAGGCGATCCTCCAAACGTCTCAGGTAGGACAACACTTCTCTCATGCCAGGTTCGGGAGGCGGATCTTCTTCTTCGTGTGCGGTCACATAGTCCTCCACCCTGAACAAACCTGAATGGATCCAACTCTCTACCAACTCGTTCAGTTCCCTGAATGAAGGCAAAGCATCTACGGCTCCTTCTTTGAAGCCGGTCACCATCCGTTTGCTTCTGGAGGTCTTCTTTTCGATCAGCGTCCTTACCTGCATGTTGAACTCCACCAAGAGCACCTCCACAAGGTCGGAAGGATCTAAGCTGTCTTGAAGTCCTACCTGCCCTGTCAAAGATGGGCCCATCAAAGCTTCTGGCGGTGCATTGTTGCCCTCCTCGAGTTCCTCGTCGCTCATCACCCCAGCCGGCACTGCCAAGATGATTCCTGAATCGCTGATGCGGCATGGAACCACAACAGCCCACTTGTCCCCATCTGCGGCCACCGCAGCACCAAAATAGGCACTGCCTTCTGACACTCATGTTGCGAAAGGCTCGCTCGGCAAGCGGCATCTCGCACCAAGTAGATAGGCTTCTGCTTCCACCAGGGATGGGAAGCCGCGACTGACGACTCCCTCTCTCCACCTGGATTGGCGGTCTGGCTTCCGACCTGGTTCTGGGACCTTGACGGCCCGGTAGAAGGTACACAAGGTATTGGTGTACCTGGGCCAGTCGCCCGTAGGATCGTAGAGGATGACGTACACTTGGGACCGCAAAGGGAATCCAATGTCCGCAGCCTCTTGAGGTCGCTGCTCCAAGGCAGCCAAACAATCTGATTTGCCGAACTCAAAGGCCCGCACGATGCGGGAAGTAGGATCCCAAGCCCCAGCAGTAGCCAAGCGAGACCGCTTAACCAAATGAAGGGGAGGAGGACCAGTTTCCACCTCCAGCTCAAGCCCTTTCTCCTCAGGGGCTGAAACCAGGTCCCACTCGGACCTTGGAGACGAAGAAGTACCTCCTTCGTGTTGCTCACCCACCTCTGTCACTTGAATCCTCAACAGCTGTGACCCCACTTTAACGTGGATGTCTGCTGAGCTGCTGCTCATGCACGATAGCGCTGCAGCCGCCCCAGTCCGCCCTCTCCTTGGGCAGGGAGTCTGATCTCGACTCCTTCCAAAAGAAATAGGCACACCCTGGCCAAAAGAGATCTCAATCTTGAGGATACCAAGAGCAGAGTGAGGATACTCCCACAACAGCAACCAACCAAAAAACTGATCAGCACCAGTAGGAGGATTTCAGCAAAGCCCAAGCTTGAATGGCAGGTTCCGAAAAGCAAACTGAGAGAACTGACCCAATCTTTGAGCATCCGTGAGAAAGCTGCGGCCAAATCTTTTTTCAACTACTGCTTAAAAAACAATGCAAGTCATGTGTATATATATTTATGTATGTATGTATAGATATACATCGTATACCTTCCCCGTTTAAAAAAAAACTTGAAAAACTTGCTTCGCCCTTCATGACCTGTCGTTTCCGGCTCTCAGCATGGGTGGCATAAAAGTCCAAGGTAACAGAACTTCCAATATCCACTGCCTCGCTACGCAACGACATGAACCACGAACCCTCCCGATTGGCTCAGGTTCCTGTGGACCCTTTCTCTATAGGGTTGGTTATAATCCCTAATATAACTGCCATATAGGAACCCACGTTTCCTTCATTTTTAGGGGTTATAACCCATATATTGGGGTTTAAACTCTTCATGTTTCGTGGTTTTGGGGTACAAGGGTGGGTAGTATTTCATCTATATACAGCAAGTAAGCAAGGTTATCGGTCATTGTGAGCATCTCTTCGCCGGAGCACACAGGTCACAGATGAATCTCATCAAAGAATCGTCCCTTGTAAAATATGGAATGAAGCCGTTGATTCACTTAGATTTGCTTCGAAACGGTGGTGGGTTATTTCCAGGAAACATTCCTACCAAATGCTGTTTTTTTTCATGGTGATGAAACGCTACAAAAAAAGGGACACTTGTTTTCAAAATGCTCAGATTTCATGCAGTTTGTTTGCAACCCCAAAAAAATCAGGGGATGGAAAGGTTGGGATTTTTTGGGATGTTGTCACCTTTTCTTCCGGCAACTCCGGGCGGATCGACCCGGGTTTTTAGGGCGATAATTATGGCATCTTCAAAACGGCGACAATTTGGGAGATCTCATGGAATTCACCGTTTTTCTTCAAAAGAAAAAGGCCATGTTTTTGAAGATCTCAAAAGAAAAACTTGATGAAAAATAATCAAAGAAACAGTGACTGGTGATCCTTTCGAGAATCTGTCTTGAGATAAGAACAATGGCCAACTTTGTAATGGAAATCTTCAACTAAGAGGAACTCTTGGTGAATGAAGTAACCACAACTTGCTACCGCCCAACTACCCCTCACCTTTTTTTGACCCCAGCTTGATACCAAGCTCCAAAAGGATCCAAGTTTTTTTGATTGACCATCCAGATATGTCTCCAAGGTGCATGTAAAAACACTCCCTGAAACTAACAGCAAAAGTTCCCTGAAAGCCATCCGTAGTGATTGGAGACGATCCGGCTTCGATTGAAAAATAAATCTGCCTATTCTTAGGAGGCTTTTGCTGTTAGTTGTAGGGAGGTTTCTTTTTGTTTCACCCTTTTCAAGCGATAATATTCCAAATTCAAATCCATAAAGCTTGATTCATAATTCTTGAAATAAGCAAAACACAGAACTCCCTGCAAAAAAAGAAACAAACCAAAACACAACACAAGCAGAACTAGTTGGTGGTTTCAACCCATCTGAAAAAATATGATCGTCAAATTGGATCATTTCCCCAGGTTAGTAGGGGTGAAAATAAAAACTATTTGAAATTTGAAACCACCACCCAGCAGAAACCACCGGGAAATCTTGGCTTTCCCGGACCGTGGGCGCTTGTGGAACACCTTCATCTTCACAGCCGGTATCCGGTCGTACATTGACCTAAGTTGACCCACATTTCCGAAAGGGAAAATCATCACAGGAAATGGTGAAATTAGCACCTGATAAAACCCATAGGATCCACGGGACTGGAATATTTACCTACGTTTACCATAAAAATCAACTAAATGTTGGTAAATATACCATACATGGATCCTATGGGAGATGGTTAAATGGTGAAATGAAAATCCTCTTTGAAAAATTTCACCATTTCACCATTTTTTCACCATTTCACCATGATAAGTGCATGGAAATGGTGTGACAACGCCCTGCGAAAAACGTGAACACACCCAGAATTGTTAAGAAATGGAACCTGAAAGCTGCATGAAGGATTTCCAAGATCGGTTTTTCTCTTTTTTCCAAGAGCTGAAAGTTGCAAAACTTTGATACTAAAAAAAATCAGGAATGTATCAAGTTCTTCCCGGGGTTTTCTGGAAGTGTATGAAAAATTGGAGGGAAAAAGTAGATGTCACCCATGGTTTCTGCTGAACGAAGATTCTAGGATATTTTTTCTGAAAATTCGTACACCAGGGTAAAAGTAGATGGTATACGCCCTGAAAAAACCCTACCTTTTGGGGACAGTTATCCGATTAGCCATGTATTTTGACCAAAAAATTCATTGGAGGGACAGTAAAAAATGTAAAAATATCCCCAAAAAAAAGCGTCCTGGGGACCTGAACTGCTGCTGCAGTGGAGATGAAGGAATTTTATCAGCAAAGATTTCAGTACATAAAAATGGAGGGTACGTACTTACCTATATAAGCTGTATATGGGAAACGGCGTTGTTTTCCGTGAATTTCCGGGAAAACCCAATGGGAAAACCCAACCCCCCCAAAAAATAGCCTTAAGCTTCACTGGTACCCTGTATTTGAGCGCCCGCTCCGGGACGAAATGGTTGGAAGGGCTGAATGAAAGCCAAACCCCTGGAAGATCTTTGTATCTGGCCAAATGGAATACACCCCCGAAGTTTAACAGTTCGCCCCTGAAAAATGGTGGTTGGAAGACTATACTTTCCTATTGGGAAGGTAACTGTTCAGGGGCTATGTTAAACTTTGGGAGGGTAATATTTCACCAACCCAGATTTCCCTGAAATAAGCCGGGGATTTCCCTTACATTTCGCCACCATTTGGGCTGAGGTCGGTTAGAGAAAAATCTCTTGTCTTCATTGTTACTATACAAAAGCAAAACATAGCTGGTTGGTTCACAGGAGATTCTTAAAAACGACTTTCTTACCCAAGTTCTTTTGAAGTGAAACAAAAAGATGAAACACATCCGACCAATACACACGCCCTGCATCACAGATGATGTCCGATTTCTGAAAGACCTTTAAAAGTAGAACCTGGAAAAACCCGACGACATCTCTAATGACTCTGTTGATGCGAGAAATCCGGCCAACCACCTGGGATGTATAGAACCCTGTAAATACTGGGCTAAACTTTCAATCAACTGGTGCAGGGTTTCGTCCATCAACAGCGTCACAACACCTGATACCACGTGATAAATTGACCAGAGAGCTCTACGTCAACCAAACTTCATGTCCACTTCCCTTCAAGTTCATGTACAATACTTGACAAGTATCATCTGAATAAATACACATACAGTATATAATACATACAGAAAAATACTACCTGTATGCGGCATTGAAATTGCTCTGAATTACCTCGTCGCGAAAAGGTCATGCCAGGTCTGCCAATTGAAAAAGATCCCAAGTCCCAGTCCTAAAAATTCACACAGCGAAAGGTTTCCCCTTACGTTGCCTCACCACGTTACAGCTACCCCCCATGGGAACTAACATATCCCCCTACCAATGCACTTTTGAGTCCATGATTTTCCGAACCCTTTCGGTCAAAGATGGATGCGTTCCTTGGGAGGGAAAAAAACTTGGCAGCCCTAAACCTCGGCTCTAAACCGCAGCAAGGAACCGAGAAGGTTGTCATGGAGAAATCCAGGGTCACAGCATAGGAGTAGTGCTGGCGAGTTTTTTGGGAAGGCAGGCCGAGTAGAGTCGCAACCACCCCTTTTTGCTGGGAACCCGAAGGAAAACCCTTAAAAAAGTCAAGTCAAGCCCAGCATTAAAGACATAGTCCGCCTCAAATTTGTTGATGAAATAAATCCCTGCAAAACATAACATGACATCGGAAAAATCCCCCTTTTTTCAATAAAAAATGCATCTTGATTCATTCATGGTGGATTTTCCAGCCAGTCATGTTCGTTTTCGGGGGGGGGTAAATCGGGGTTTGCCATAATCACTTGAAACAACCCTCAAAAATTGAAGAAACCCGGGACATCACCAAGGGACTTGAAACCTGTCAATCTTTAGGGGCCCGATTTTCCCATGTACCTTTCGGTGCTTATGGCGGAGCGCCCGTAAATCCCTACTAAAAATCATGGTCTTCTCCAGCAAAAAAAGGCAACCCCAAGGGCCTGGCAACCCTAAGGGCCTGATTCCTGCATATGTATTGGCTTGAGGTGATATTCTACATCGAATTTGTTGTTGGGATACACTCCGGTAATCTAACATAGCTGGTTGGGAAATGGACCCGGATTGAAGATGTATTTCCTATTGAAAAATGGTGGTTTTCCATTGCTATGTTAGTTTACCAGCCAGAACTTTATATTAAAAACAAGGGGATGTGACATGTGTTGCCTTTTTTATCCCTAGAGAAGAATGTCTGATATCCATCCAAGGGGGTTGGAACAAGGATGATAATTCGTTATCATGTTACTACCAGTACACTACTTTCGTTATGAAGATTATACTGACAATCATGACTAGTCTTGAGAATAATCATGATGAAAATCGTGATCACAGGCATGATCATAATCATGATCATGATTATGATCATTGTGATGATGATGATGATCATCATCATCATCATCATCATCGTCATCATCGTCATCATCGTCGTCGTCAGCATCATGCAATCATGCCCTATGTATAATATGTTTCAGCTGATGCCAGTTTGTCCAAAAATCTTGTCGGAAACCTCAAGTGATCTCCTGCAACTTTTAGAATAAGGAATCAGAAATCAGGAGCATCCAAAAGTGTTCTTTGGTAAAATCTCACCCGCTCTGGGGTACCTTCCCAGGGCATGTGGGCAAAATCATTGTTCCTTTGGAAGATCAATGAAACTAGGAATTGCCCCTGGATTTTCTTTCATGACAATTGAGCCACGAAAAAAAGTCGGCCTTACTTTCCATTTTACTTGTTGGTTGATAGGGATCCTTATAGTTGTTTATTCTCATCCCCATAGAACTGTAGTGGTATAATCCCCTAAATACTCTAAACAACCAGGGGGCCACTTTTTTCATTGCTCCAATTGAAACAGCAGATATGTTGGGTTCCTTTTACAGGCCTAGCTTTCTACTCTAAGTCTCCACCAGCCATGACGGGCACCAAGCGCTGCGAACTGGACGCTTCTTTTTTGGGCTCCCGTAGTTCTTTGACTGCAGGCAAAAAAGTGAGTTTTCACCCTGAGGACATCCATTTTTCAGTTCTTTCGCAAAGGATCTGCTTATGTATATATGCCGGAAAAAACCTGTGTATCCAGTGTTTCATCATTTTTCCATCTAACTATCTAACTCCCGGGGGGGACTCTCCCGGTCGTTTTTCTGTAGTGAGGTGACCTCTGGGAAAAAAACACCCCCAACCGTTCCTACCATTTCGCATCGGCCAGGCCATACTCCCCTTCTGCGGATTTCGGCCTTTCGGCCGCTTTTTTTTTTGCAAATCTATCCATCGGTTCCAAACGAAGATTCCATGGCAACCCTTAGGTCCCCTGCTAAAAGTTATACTTTTGGTGGGTTATATCATCGGTACCACTAAACTCAAAGGAGCTAAGGGAATATGGCTAATCTAAGATGTGCCCAGATTCGTCCCCCCAAAAGATTTTTTCCGGGTAGATAACTTCCTTCCTTTCATTTTTGAAAGTTCCAAAACCCCATTGGGAGTTGTTCCGTTCTTTGAGAAGAAACCAAAAACAATCGATCCGAAAATCATTTGGAATCGTTTAACTTTTTTGCAGCTTCAGATTGAACTTTAGGGCAGATAGGGAAGGATTCCAAAGAGCAGGTAGAACTTCAAATGTTTCTTCAAACAGTTTCAAGGGGTCGAAGATGGATGTTCCACAGTAACAGTCTCAAAATCGCATGCGGACAAGGTGAGCCACGAACAAAAAAAAACCTCTTACTTTCCATTATACTGGTTGTTTAGTAGGGATCCTTATAATGGTTTACTCTAATCCCCACATAACTGGAGTAGTATAATCCCAAACAACAAGGGGCCACTTTTTTCCATTGATCTGGTACTCATTGTTACCCCCTTGAAGCCCTTCCCGCACGGAGTTTCTACTAACAACTGTCAACCACAGCTGCATTATCTGAAAAGATTGGGGCACCCAACGGTTAAGAGAAACCCAATGGTTGAGCCAAGCCATTAATACGGCCTTATTTCTGGTGGAGGGTGTACTTTAGGGGGGGTAGGTTGACCAGTTATTACAATATTACTTAGGGAAGATTAAAAACACTCTGGTCCACTTGTATCTAATAACAATTCACCTATCAATTTGGATCCTGCAGAAGGATGGCCATCTGAACATCTCGAGTCTTCGTCTATGAAATCGCATCCGCTGGGAGGTTGTTTGTTTGCCCCTTGAGACTCAGGTTGATATACAGGGGTGTATACATATATGTCTCCAAATGGCACATAGATAGGGATGCAAATCATCCTTGAACTCCGTTGTTGATGGCTATGTTGTGTACACCATATGGTCTTTATTATGTGTGACGCAAAGAAATCTTGAAACTCAAAAGACGTGAGTTGAGAAACCTTCCTACAGACTCCCAACACAAAGAGGGGGAGCAATAATTGAAGAAAACTATATACACCAACCAAAAAAAATGCAAAATCTCAAACTTGTTCAATGGAAGATTTGTTCGACTTTGCAGATCTTTGTTGGCAAGACTTTTGATGGAGAAGCCACAAATGATACCATGACAATAACAGCAAGTATATCACTAACTAGCTAATATCATACATGACAGGGTCAATTTCACCCAATTCAATAAAAATCAATAAAGCCTCCACTTATTGAGATGTTCTCACCCATGACTCTCACCCCCCCCTCGGTGCTTCTCTCAATAACTTTGTGATTTCTTGCTTCTTCAGTCGAGGCTGTCGCATTTGGAATCCAGCGTCACATTGGAGACATTGTTTTTCACGCAATGTTGTTTGCTGTGTAGCCCAACAAATGATAGCTCCATGTTGGTCTCTTGGTTTGACACTACACAGAGAGAGAGAGGATTAAAACTAGACGCCGGATATCCCGAAAGCATTAAAGACAGTTGAATAAAGGACATGTTTGATGTGATTGTTGATATGAGCAGTGTAGGGAGAACTTTTACAC
>DF240286.1:13076-77013 GCA_000507305.1 Breviolum minutum Mf 1.05b.01
ACACCACCACACCACCACAAAAACACCACCACACCACCACAAAAACACCACCACAGAGAACATCACCACGGCACCACAAAAACACCACCGCACGGTTCAGTCCGGTCAAAAACGTCCATTTTACCACAGTTTTTCACCGTAGTCCGGTCCAGTCCGGTCAAAAACGTCCATTTCCCTTCAGTTTTTCACCGTAGTCCGGTTTAGTCCGGTCAAAAACGTCCATTTTACCACAGTTTTAAGCGTCCGACACGCACGAAGTGACGAGAGGGTTGCCAGGGTCAGCCGAAGAATTTGCGTTTTACCACAGTTTTGACCATCCGACACGTCCGAAGTGACGAAAGGGTCGCTCGGCGAAGTGACAAATTTGCGTTTTACCACAGTTTTAAGCGTCCGACACGCACGAAGTGACGAAAGGGTCGCTCCGATATGTGAAAAATTTGCGTTTTACCACAGTTTTGAGCGTCCGACACGCACGAAGTGACGAGAGGGTTGTCAAATCCACAGGTGCGATCCCTGCGCCCCGACAGAAAAAGAATAGATTTTAAGACTTTTCCAGAAGATTTTGATTAGCAGTCTTTCTCTGCAGTCTTTTCTCTAATCCTTTTCACTAGTCTTTGAAGATTTGCAACACTTCAGCAGGAACATTAGACAGTCTTGGGATGACAATCTTTAAGGACAGCCATCTCTTCAGCAGAACTTTGGGCAGTCTTTGATGACAATCTTTAAGGACAGCCATCTCTTCAGCAGAACTTTGGGCAGTCTTTGATGACAATCTTTAAGGACAGTCCACCACTTCAGCAGNACTTCAGCAGAACTTTGGGCAGTCTTTGATGACAATCTTTAAGGACAGCCACCACTTCAGCAGAACTTTGGGCAGTCTTTGATGACAACCTTTAAGTACAGCCATCACTTCAGCAGAACTTTGGGCAGTCTTTGATGACAATCTTTAAACACAGCCATCACTTCAGTAGAACTTTGGGCGATGTTTGATGAGAATCCTTAAAGACAGCCATCACTTCAGCAGAACTTTGGGCGATGTTTGATGACAAGCTTTAAAGAGAGTCTTTACTTTGGGCGATGTTTGATGACAATCCTTAATGACAATCTTTAATGGCAACGCTTTTTTTGAAGGAACCCTTCGCGGCCGCTTTCGGGAAAAATAATAATATGTATACTGTATATATATATATATATATCCACTATATAAAGGGATAATATAATCTGGATATGATATGAAGTAATTAGCATAGTATGATAAGAACAACGACAACGACAACGACGACCACAGCAGCAGCAACAACAACAACAACAACGATATGATATCATAACATAATGCTTACGGATAATCTTCATCTGAAAACCACTGCTCCATGGCTGGTACTTCCGCCAATCTAAAACCGAATTGGCAGTAAACTCATCCGAAAAAAAAGTTGTGCTTAAAGTTACCAAAAGCCAAAAAATAGGTGCTCTGAAACGCATTGGTTCCGGAAAAAAAAAACAGATCCGAGCAAATCACTATAATTCCTAAACCTGAATTTCTGGGGCATTTTGGGAGGATTCCCTTACTTTTCACCACCATTTGAGGTGACACAAAAACATACAAAAAAACTTGTTTTTTCGTCTTTTTACATAGTTGGGACTCTCCAACCCAATCACTCCCTGAAACGGGCACGGTTTTTGCAACCTCAAAACATGGATACACTTGGAATGGAAAGATCCCTTTCGGTTTCGGAAAAGGCCTATTGTCTCAGGGGCGAACATGGCGTTTGCTGTTAGTTTTCAGGGATGGTAATTTAGCGGCTGAACGGCCTATAGAACTCATGTGTTTTCTCCACTGAGGGTCTGCTTAAATGGATTGTGAAAGTTGCTTGACTGCTGCAGGGTCATGGATTAACGTTGCCTTTCGAGTTTGCTAATTCAACAAAATGTTCCAAAGCGTGTTTACTAAGGGGCCTAGCAAACCACCATTTTCCTTAAATCCATATCATGCCATTATTTGATGGGGGATAGTTTATACTGTGCCATGAAGATTTGTCTCCTCAAAATGAATTTTGGCTGGACCCAAAGCCATCGTTGAGCGAAAAAAATTGTCGATCGTGTGAGACAATCTGATCGGACAAGGAAGGTAACGCTTTTGAATGCAAGGTGCTACAGATTCTGAAAATGAAATGATTGGAAAATAGACAACTCATGGTTTGTTCAGCTTTCCATTGCCACGGATGTTACCTTCCACTTGTACCTTTGCTCCCATAGCTACGCGGAGAGCTTTCCACTAACTTGTTTTCTCCTGCGCAAGTGGACAACAAAACAACCCGACATGATCCGATTATGAATATGTGAGCAGTGATCAAAAAACCATTGTGACTTTCCATTATACTGGTTGGTTTTTAGGGATCCTTACAATGGCTAATTATAATCCCTATATAACTGAGTAGTATTTCATCCCCTATATAACGCAAGCAACCGGGGGCCCCTTGATCACTGAGGATGATAACTTTGGCGAGAGAGACGGAGAGCTTGGCTATAAACTCTTTCAAGGAGCATATCCAGTCAATCTCACTTCCCATACCATCCATGTATGGTATATTTAACTACATTTGCTGGATTTTTATGGTTCTCATGTAGGTAAATATACCAGTCCCATGGATCCTAATTGGTCCAGTCAATCTCACTTGGTTTTTGTCAAAGGTGTTGCGTACATTAAGGACTGGTTCAAAAACCATGAGATCATTTTTTTAACTGCTCTCCGTCTCAGACATTCTTGTTCAGAGTTCAGGAGGAAGCTTGGTCTTTTCATGTTTTCACATTCAGAATTTGTTTAATCAAAAAAAAGCAGTGCAGCAGACTATGTTGACAGTCATCAATTCATAATTGTATATAGATTGTAGGCAAACTAACACAGCGTTTTGTAAATGACGTTTAAGAAACACGGAAGTTGTTGGCATATCACGTAGTGAAGGGAGCAGCAATGACGGCAATGACGTCAAGTCCTCCTGCTAAACCACCATTCTCTACGAAGATAACTACTCCCGCAATCCATTTAGACCTAGCGGACCTACGATCTTCTTAAAGGGTCGTAGGAAAACCCCACTTGCTGACCAAGTGTTCCGTAGATTTCCTTCAAAGATCGGAGAAAACCTATGACAGTTGAAACCTATCTAGGTTTCACGATCCATTGATTTCCAACCCATCAAAGCTGTGCTCCTTCATAGGGTTTCACTATCTTTATCTTCTAAAAACAGCTTCACCCTTGAAGGTCCACCCCTTTCGGAGTCGAAACGTTGAAAGGCCCCGGGTGGTCCTTGACACCAGCAAGCATACCCCTCATGTGTTCCAAGGTGCTCGTCACGTCCTGTAGATGGTGGGGTTTGTATACAAAAACCTGAGGACTTTGGGGTGATGTCCTCATCCCCTAAAGGAATACACCCCTGAAAATTAACATGTCCCCTAAAAAGTGACCATTTCAGTAGGGAATACATCTTCCAACCATCGATTTTCAGGGGACATGTTAGTTTTCAGGGAGGGTAGTCTTATGTGGAAAAAAAAGCAGGGGTTGTGTTCGGTTCGCAGGTTTTCTACTTGGATGTACCGTTTGAAGTTAGGATCAAAGGTTAGTAAATCAGTGGGTTGCAATTCCCAAGGAATACCCCAGTTATGAGTAGGTGAAATAACCCATTGATCCTAACCATTGATCCTAACTTCAAACGGTACATCCAAGTACTGAATCCTGATATCTCCAAATCGATCAAATGAAACGGAACGTCTGTAGCTGGAAGTTGTTCTAAACCACTAGATGGTTAAAACTCACATGCAAACTCACCTGTTGTTTGGGATACCCCCCCCAGAAATTAGGGAATCTGGCCAAATGGAATAATATTTCACCAACCTAGCGCTCAACTGGATCTGGGGACGTCGCATTTCACCAACCTAGGTTTCCCTGAAATAGCCGGGGATTTCCCTATACATGTCGCCACCATTTGGGGGCCCAGGTCGGTTCGTGAGGTCGCTATTTTTGTTGACCAGAGGGGCCATCACTCCACACAAAATGGGCGGCCTCGATATTTTGTAAGGAGGCCCTGGAAAAACCAGAGAGCAAAATTTCTCAGCATGAGGGCAGCCTATTTTTCTGGCCAAATGATATAATAGTAATACACCAACCTTGGTCTTCTTGAAATAGCCAGGGATTTCCCGAAACCTCAGCTACCTTTTTGAGATGAGGTCGCACTAGATTGATTTTCATCCAGTTCAGTTGGGGGAATGCATCTGACCTGCGTGCATCTGCTTGGAAAAAAAGGAACAAATCATCAAATAATCAAGGTCGCGGTGGGGTGTCCCCTTGGTAGGGGTCCCTCAAAATATTTTTTTTATTATTCCCTGGCCGTTCAGTCTCTTCGAGCAATAATATTTCAGAGTGTCGATCACCAACCCAGAAAGCAGAGGCCTCGAGAAAGGATATTATCCTGGTGAATGCCCACTCCTTGCAATAATAATTTTGATATTATCTTGGTGATGCCAACTCCTTCCAATAATATCCAATAATAATTCTGATGAAATTATCTGGGGGCGGCCGTACCTCTAGTTCAAACCTCAAGGCCCCCCCAAACAACATCCAACACCACTCAATCCCAATGATAGATTCTATCTTCAAAGGAATCCTTAAAATTTATTCCAGGGGTACCTGGCCCGCAGCAGCACCAAAAATAATTCAAAACAATTCAAAACATCTCCAAACACTGCATGCGAGGAGAGAACATCTCAGGAAATTTATTCTGGGGGGTCCCTACCCATCCGTATCCCAAAAAGTAAATCCCATTCAAAAAATGAAAAAACACATCTCTAGCAAATGAAAGAAATTATTTTGTAGGGTGGCTACCTCTCCGCACCCCACCAAATAAATTCCCATCCAGAAAAAAACAAGAAAAAAACAATCCATAACAATCCAATAGTCACCAGTCCCTGAAAACTACAACTGAAAAAAACAATCAAAAACACAACAGTGAGCATCGAGAAAATTATTTTGGGGCGCCACCACCCCGTGGCGCCCCACAAAATGAATCCCTGACAAATAGATTCAATCGAGTGAAGGCTCGCGTAAATTATTTTGGGGGGTGTTTTGGGGTGAAGATGACCCAAAATGCGACAACTATTGGGGGAGGGAGAAAAGAAAAGCACGATTTTCTCATCAAAGGGCCTCGGAAGGGCATCAAAGGGAGACTACTGAATTAATTTGGGGGGCTGGAGCTTCATGGTCTCATCCAAGCTTTAAATCCAAAATAATTTGTTTGGTGATGACATTTTATCTCAAGGTTTGGAACGCCATGAAATAATTCTCTGACATTCACTGAACAACCTCCAAATAATTTACCCAACCAAAATTTGCACAAATTATTCCTCAGGCCAATGAGTTGTCAAAATAATTTCTATTAAAAAAAAATATTTTGAAAAAATTATTTTGGAACGTCACGTGGCCCTCAAAATAATTTGCCAAAACAATGTTGATATCAAATATCATAGGGAAAATGCTGGGAAAACCCATTGGGATATAAGGGCCCTTATCTGTTTAACACCCCCTGGTGGAGCCCTTTAAAAGGGGATAGAGCCAATGAATTCCCACCATTTTTAAGGTGCCGGGGTGGGGTTGATGGAAAGGTTGATTACTAAGGGGCCCCCATCCCAAGGGTGTTTTCCCACCATTCTCCCTATGATTTCATACTATTGACTGGGTGGCTGATCTCCCCCGGTTCAGGACATGGTTTTAAGTCAATTTCATGAACCTCTTTTTATATCGCTTGCTGGCTTGCTGCGTTACCTTCTTCAAGTTGCGATTTCCGATTTCGGCCCTACCATACCATACTTGGGGGAGGTGCTAGCATCTCACCTGGCCAAAATAACAATAACTTACAACATCACATCTGCCGTAACCGGTTTTTGGTTGACAATACGGTATTTTTGGTACATCCCTTTGGGTTCGAATCTCACCAATTTCTCACTTTTACTTGGCAAACCCCCGAAATGTGAGGTCTCTCTCAAAAGGCCTTGTGTTAAGGCGGCTGCACCGTTTTTTTTTTTCGAAAAAGCGGCCTGCACCAGCGGCTCGACGTTGTCCGGCATCTTCTCTCTGCAAAACCTTAAAAAGTTGCCAAAGGTTTTGGCCTTCCCAACTTTGATTTGCTTGTTCTTACGGATCTTCGAAAGGAAATATGACGTAACCAAAACAATTCCCCAAATGGCGGTGGGTTTTTTTCATGGTGACGTATCTACCATGGTATAACAAAATCCGTTAGACAAATCACCCAAAGAAAGAACAAAGACAAGCGCCGAAGAAGTTGCTCCGATTTCAACTGTGAAACCTCATCATTTGAGAATGGTAGGATTATGATGAAATACATCTTCGCAAAATGAACGAGTTCGTCCCCCAAAGAAGGGACCATTTCAAAAGGAAAGGAATCATCTGAACCAACCAGTAGTTTTCAAGGGATGTTTGTTAGTTTTCGTGTGAGTAGATGCTAGGATTCGGATTGACATCCTTGTTCCTTGCAAACTTCCATGTCACTCACCTCCCAAGCATGTCCATATGAGTCATGGCTGGTCAACCTACCCTCCCCAACGTACCCCCCTGCCCAGAAATAAAGGTTTAGTAGCCGGCCTTATTCAGGGAAACCAATGGTTTAGCCAAGCCCTTAAAAGGCCTTCCTTCTGGCGGGAGGGGGCCAACTAAGAGTTCACCATGGAATTTCCTGATTTTTACTGGGAACAACCATATCAAAGTGGTGGATATTCCATGGCTATGTTAGTTTACCAGAGGATACTTGCTTCTCATCCCCTGAAACTCTCTTGAAAAGGAGATCTCCAAGCCTGCCACTAGTGATTTTATGGTAACCCCAATTGTCAAGTCATGCTTCGGCATGCGTTACCTTCGAATGAAGCAAAATCTTGAAAAAGGAGTCACAGCGTGTCGAGAAAGGACAGGCTGATCTACAATTAGATCCTGAAGTCTTGAATATCTTGAAACCCTGAGTAGCAACTGTTTAGAGAAGTTTTGATTCGCCTAAAAGTGTGCATAGATTAGATACATACAATAGTTGCACTACAAAATGTTTATATGTGAAATACGTAATATGTACATATATACAATATGTATATATATATATGCCGTATATATAGACATTTTGCATCATTTCAAAGAAGAAGAGTTCCATATTGATGAATAGTTGGCTCCGCAATTCTACATGGTTCATGATAGAGTCAAGTTATTTTTTCCCCTTGCTCCACAATCTCTGGGCATGCCGGGCCATAAGTAGAGACCCTTCTGACCATCCTTGACCTTAGAATCAAGAGGTGGTTCAGTTGGGTAACACTTAACTGGTCGATCCTCTCAAATGGTTGACAGCTAGAAATACCAACATATACAGTAGTTGAAAAGTACATGGCACAGTCCCTACATATTGGTTTATTTTCGAACCCTTTACTAACCTACCGAAATTGGTACCGGCAAGCCATCGACCTTTTGACCTGAAAATCTAGACTGGTTTCATTTTTGGGGTCCTTTCTTGCAGGTGCTATGTTAGTTGAGCTACCAAAAGAAAACGTTGTAGATATCAAAATGCTTGCATTTTCTTGCAAGGAGATTCATGTCATACTGTTTCACCGCATATTTGCTTTGATTCATTTGCTGAAGTCATGGGTCGGTGGATGGTTCAGATGACTTTGCGGATTTCTTCCTTGGGTCAGTTTTAGGTTCCCAGGGTGAATTTTCCAGTGGTGAAATCCCCATTTTTTTTTCCAAAACCCATGAGGAAAGCATGTGGCATGTTGAATGGCAAATCCCATGTTTTTTCTTCGATTTGCTTCTTAAGATGCCAAGAGAAAATCACTAGACCCAAAATATTATTCCCCCTTGGACCCCAAAACCATGAAAAATCAAGGTTTTACACCCCCAATATATGGGTTATAACCACTAAAAATGAAGGAAACGTGGGTTCCCATGGCCTTAAATTAGTGATGAATCCCATGGATTCAAATCCGCAACCAAAATCCCGGAGTTGGGAGTCTGGAAGAATTTTCATTGATTTTTTCTTCGCCAACAAAAGGGGACGGAAAAACCGAAACGCAAAAAATCGGAAATTTCAGAAGTATCCGACCATTAAAAAGCTAATCGTTTTGGAAGTGTTGATGAAATGAAAAAAAAAACCTAATTTCATGATCTTTTCCAAAAGACTATTTCGATTTGGACCCCCTACTGGGATGTCCTGCTGGTACTTAGTAAATAGATTGGTTCACCCCTATATTAAGTACGTAGGTTGGATATACCTCCCCTAAGTAGGTGAAACAACCCAACTTACTAAGTAGTTACGATCACTTCCAGCCGGACACCCTAGTAGTTGGTGGTTTCAACCCATCTGAAAATATGACCGTCAAAATGGATCATTTCCCCAGAGATCGGGTTTTAAAGTAAAACACATTTGAAACCATCTCTTGCCATCTTGTGGGGGTCACTCGCCGCCAGATCACAGACCCATATTTGAAACCACCACCCAGAGAATGATTTGGATTCGCTAATACAATCCTATAGGCCGATTCTAAAACTCACCTCCCAAGTCTTGGTAAGTCGTGTTTGTCACCTTGACATCTTCCCACGCCACAAAAAAACTCCTGGGTGGGCTGGACCCATGGAGCATCTGGACTTTGATACGCTCCCAACAAGATCATGGCCTGGCTTGGAATGCTAGCTGGAATCAACAACTGCATCAATTAAAAAAGCGAGTCATCTCTACCTGAACCTTCAAAGGGGTGCCGTCCTCAAACCCTAAGGGATGGTGAATTGACACCCTGTACTGGAACCATTTGGCACCTCTTTGACTGTGCTGGTATTCTCCCTTTTTGTTAATATTAGTCATGACTGGAATCATGTCTCATTTCAAGAAAGCGCACTGGAAGATAGCTTCGAGCAGCTGTATAGAGATTCCATCTCACTCTATACACCGGCCAGCCTTCTCCTAGGACTAGGCAACATGCTTTTGATTCCAAGGCATAATCCAAGACCAGAGTCTCGAAGATTCACGGGTCGAAAAAAAATCTAAAACTCAGAAGCCACAAGCAGGGTCGGCTTCATTCATTCCGGAATGGAATGCACTGCGAGACGTCGGGATTGGTCCATCGTCATTCCCTCGTGATTATGAGCATGGAAACCAGCCCTATCATGGTAGACTGGGATAATGGATCTTCATGTTGGACACTTGGGAGGGAGACTGGGATAGTGGAAACAGTGAAGCTTTGAGCTTCTTGCCTTTCTCAACTAAAGAAGCTTGGCCGATTTGGTCCCTTCGAAATTGTTCCCCAAAACACCATGCCCTTTTCAACCATTGTCCAGCCCTTTTCCACCCCGATGTTTGCGCCATCAAACAAACAAACAACAACAACAACAACAACAACAACAACAACAACAGCAGGCCTGGCAAATGAAGAAAATCAGACTCAAACCAGGCAGAGTCCTGAATACGCAAAGACGAGGGCAGTTTTGGGATAGTCGCCTAAATTCTGGTTGTGAATTGGGGTTCCTTATAGTGCTTTATTATAATCCTCACCCTTGGACCCCAAAACCATGAAAAATGAAGGTTTTACACCAGAAGAGTATCAGCTGGGCACATTCCACCAATCCAATCAGTGACCGATAAGGTATGTTCAGTCCCCAATATATGGGCTATAACTAACCACTAAAAATGAAGGTTGTGGGTTCCCATGGCACATATATAATTGTTTAGTATAATCCCCTATATACTTTACCCTAAACCACCGGTTGAGCTCTGTTTTCATTGCTCAGTTCGCAAGTTCACTGTCGAAGAATTCACCTCTTTATTCAAAAAGAAAACCTGGTTGGTAATCAAGATTGCTCAACATATACATAAATTTGTTACCCAAAACAAATGGCAACAAAAGCCGTGTTTCTCCACAACTCCACATCCCATCGAGTCCACACCTGTGATGATTCAAAAAGCCATAGATCCTGAGTCATAACATCAGTCACATTAACTGAGCCACAACAAAATAACGCGCCGGAGACTTTCCATGAAATACTGGTTGTTTAATAGGGATCCTCAGAATGGTTTACGAAATAATCCCCAAATAAGTGGGTAGTTTTTCATCCCCAACAAATCCCCTAAACAACCGTGTGGGCCCTATTTTCATTGTTCAAATTGTGTGTGTGCCCATGGCATGTTAGGGAGGGGAATATCCACCCTCAACCACTATGGTGAGGTTGGCTGAGGTTTCAAGATTAGTACAATATGTTTTGGTAACCACGAAGTGGAAGACAACTGGGTTATATATTAATTGAATCAAGAGCTATGACAAAGTAACCATTATAACATATATTCTTACTAATATTCCACTTCACAATTGTATAATATATACTGTAAAGAAAATAAAGCCTAGTACATTATTAGGGTGTGGCCCGCTTTTTGGGCTCCAAAATGAAAGGCTTTTTTTTGGGGGGGATGACATAATTTTCCGTCACTGGCGTGGACGCAAAAAAAACAAGTTACATGTGATAAAAATACATGTATTATATAATTATACATATTACAAATCAAAAAAAGCAACCCATGGACCTCACACCCAAAAAGTGGCCCTTCATATAGCTGTACTGGCTGCATCTTTCATCACCTGGCCATGTCCTTGTAAAGGTCGTTATTTTGAGGTTTTGGTGGACAAAAATGCCGAGGTACTGGACTGAAAGTGCTACCAAACCAGCACCTCCCATCATCGCGAAGCCTGTGGTTGTTTAGGGGCGAAAAAGGGCGTGCTGCGTTGAAACAAAAATGATGTGGTGTGGTCCGGTGGGCCTGTTGTGGTCCGCAAACAACAACAACAACAACAACAACAACAACAACAACAACAACAACAACAAGTACAAGTCACATCAAGTCAATAAACAAATGGTCGCAGTGTCACTAGTCTTTGATGAACCTGTCAGACGTTGAATTTGTAGATGTAAACACCCTGAAACTAACATAGCCTTAGCCCCTGAAAATAGGTCATCCCAAAAGGAAACTAGTCTTCCAACCATCATGTTTCAGGTGCAATTCGTTAGTTTCAGGAAGGGTAAACACCCCAAGATTGTTCAAAGCAACGTTTGTCACCTTCATGGCTGGTCAACCTACCTCCTCCAAGAAAACGTTTTAATAGCCGGCCCGAGCCGGCCTTACTAACAAAAACCAATGGTGAGGCCGAGGCCTTTTTTGAAGGCCGGCTATTTGGGGGGTAGGTCAGGGGGGGGAGGTTAGGTTGACTATCCAAGATATCGCCAACAGCTTCCAACTCTTGAAACCAACCAACCAGCCGCCGGCACACCTTGTCTATGAGACATCATGGTACCTCGGATCCCAGGTTTTTTCCGATCAAACACCCCTAAATCTCGTCTAGAAACTACTAGGGTGTCCATGGAAGTTAGTAACTACTTAGTAAGTTGGGTTGTAACTACTTAGGGCACTTACAACCTACTTATATAGGGGTTATAATCTATTTACTAAGTACCCTGGACATCCCAGTAGGGGATCCAAGTCGAACTAGTCGTTTGGAAAAGACCATGAAACTAGGGATCTATTCTATTTCATCAACACTTCCAAAACGATTAGCTTTTTAATGGTCGGATACTTGCCATCCAGGGATATGATTTGGGAAAAAAGCCCAAAAAATCGTGAGGCCCGAAGGGTGGAAAATGTTCACACCTTTTTTTGATATTCGGAAAACCAACGCAACGTGACGCCTTCGGAGCAGCATGTCAAAATCCATGCAAGGACACCCCCCCCGAAAACGAACATTTTTTGAACCCCAAAATGGAGGTGCGGTTCATGATTTCAAATGTTTTTCCTTTTCAAAATGGGTGATTTTCGGGTTCTATATTAATTTTCGGGGGAGTATCCATACGAACAAGCCAGAATTCAACTTGGAAAGATGTGAATGTCAAATGTCGGATGTCTTTTCCAACTGCTGTGGGATGTCCAGAAGAAAACAACAGATGCCTCTCTTCATCCTTTTGTTGTTTCAATGATCTGGCGAACAGCTTCATAACCCATAGGATCCATGTATGATACATCGATGGTGTGGGTAATAAGCTCCAAAACTGATGTGTTTGTGGGGTATCTTTGAAGCCTTCCCCCCCTTGATACTATGGAAAAACCCCATCTTGCACTAGCTGATACAGAGTACTTGAAATATCCGTACTTCATTCCGATGTGGTTTCAACCATCCCAAGCAATTCTCCAGAGGAACTTGATAGATGAAAGATCTATGGACCGATCACTGAGCTAAGCCCCCAAGAAAACACGGACCTTGAACTCAAGATGGGTCCCTTCAAATGTACTCGAAAGAATTGATACTTCCCTAAGGATCTTGGACCCTCCAATGGAAGGGTTTGAACCTGTATAGAAGGGGTTAGGGTCCTCAAAATGACGCCAGTTTTGAGGGTCTAATGATCCTTAGGGTTGTACACATATGGGCCAGGGTCTAAACTCCTTACATTGGGATGGACATCCCACCCTTTAATAGGGAATCCGGGAATCCTTATAACTAGGTATTTAAGTCCCTACTTTCTAGGTGAATGACTATCCCTACGATAGGAAAAACAGTGGGAGCCACCCCTTCGCATGACATTTTGAACCCTTCCTCTTTGTTTTCCAAGTCCCAACAGAAAGAAACGGAACAAAAACCTACCAAGCTTTTATTTTCCCCAAAACTAACATATCACCTGGCAGGAGGCCGAAACCCAAAATGGAAACTCATCTGAACCAACCCCAAAGTGCGAAACGCAATTCGTTAGCTTCCGGAAGGGTAACTGGTTTTATCCAAATACCTACAAAATAAGAAACATGTACACCCCCGAAAACTAACATGGATACCCAAAATGATGGGCCTTCGAAAAGGTGACTCCTTCTGAATATTCCAGTATCTAAGCTATGTTAAATTTCTGGAGTGCATCAAATTGGATCTTCCGATTTCATCTTTATGTCCGCAGAAGAAAAGCCACACCCGGGGTTCCCGACAAGGAAGTACCCTGCTGCGCAGGAGGTATTGGTAACCTTGGTCAAATCACAAAACTCCGACGGGACCTTCCCATGATGTTAGCCTAATCATAGGAACCTTCCTGATCCTGATCCCTACAGGGACCTGCCTGACCCCTATAGGGACCTACCTAAAAATCACCCAAATTGAAAAGGAAAAACATCTGAACCAAACCTCCGTTTTCTTTTAGGGTTCAAAATTCAAAAATGTTAGTTTTCGGAGGGGGGTGGTGGGATAATTTTTTTGCCCCAGCTTCCGGAGTCACCTCCATAAAACCACGAGAGTTTCGAAAGTTTTTGTTGTTCAAAAAACACCCCAGTTGTATACGGAGAGTAACAGGGGGGATCTTCGAAGTGGATAAAAACCTACAATATAACTTGTGTTTATACAAATTTAGGCCATTAGGCTAGGTCACCAACCATTCCGTTAGTACCTAAAATCGAGGTACTCACCTATATGAGCCGTATGTAAGGCTTATGTAAGGAGGAACCCACCCCCAAAATAGCCTTATAAGGTCCAGTACCTCCATTTTAGGTACCTGCAACTTTTGGTGACTAGGTGGTGGATTCGATTTGGTTGAAAATACTTCGTCAATGATTGAAACCTAGAATACTTCACCTATCAAAGAGATTCTCTTCACAAAAAGTAAAAACATCCAACAAAAATACTCTGATAGCATGGGGGGGGTTGTGGTTTGGAGACAAGGGTCAACCTGATTCTCTAAAAATAACTTTGGAGCCAAGTTGCAGGAGCCCGCTCGGTACATCCGGAAGGTATGCTCTGAGCGCTGCTTTTCCTGTCAACCCCCGAGGCGGAGGCCGAAGGTGTGTTACCCATATACCATCCATGGGACGAGTTTGGTAGATTTGCCTACATGAAAACCACAAAAATCAACCATTCATGTAGGTAGATATACCGTTCGTCCCATGGATCCGTCATGGGTTAAGAAAGCTGGAAGGTTAGATCCTTAGATGCCCCGAATCGCTCGAAAGCTCAAAATCAAACACCAGCTGCGAAACGGAGTTTTGTTCGAACAATGATGGGAGCCGAAAATTTGAGAATGCCGTAGTAGCCTTGTTACTTCCTCTCCAACAAAAAAAAACTTCCCCCCCGAAAAAAAAAGGAAGCGTAGTATAGTATATAGTATAGCTTTAATAGATTGTTTCTTGGAAATGGATGGTTTTTTGGACAAAAAGCATCCACTTTTGGGATACAATCTAAGAAAGTTTTAACATAGCCTACAAGGTGGGCCCCTACCATTTATAAATGGAGTTATAACCCCTACAAATGGCCCTACAAATGGATAACTGGGGTTTATAACTTATAACCTCTACAAGCGGAGTTGTAACCCTACTTATAAATGGTAGGGGGCCCACCTTGTAAGAACAAACCCCAAAACGAAAGACCATTGAAAAATTGCTAGATTGTAAAAAAAACACAACGCTTTTGAAAAATCGTTTAATATATACATCTGGGGTTTTGGTGCTTCTGTCATGTTCAGTACCGTGATATGCGGTGCTGCGGTGTACCATGAAAATGATGATAAACCCATGGTGATATTAGATGATAAGGGACAACATGTCAAGATGTCCATAAAAGACATCTTTTTTAAGGTAGATATCATCGTGATGATGATGCTTATGAAATGATATGTCGGTTTTTGTCGCCTTTCACAAAAAGGATCAACGAATCGACTCCATCTACTCTTCCACCAAATCCCTGGCATCAGTTGATACCAGTATGTTGTAGTAAGTCTCCCAAAAAAAAATGTATGTATAATATACCTAGAACCCAACTGACCTCTATTTTTGAAGGTCAACCCCTCCAAAAGAAGGCCTTTTCCATTCAAAACAAATGTCATTTGGGTTCCAGGTATATATATATAATATATACATCCCAACGGCTTGGCTGAATTTTGCCCATCAAATCTATTACTAAAGCTTCTGATTCTGGATGTGTGGTTGTATCCCCAAAAGTCCCGCACAAAAAAAAAAACGTTGACTTTTTTATTTGCCGACCTTCACATAAAGCTCACCCATCACGCCAATGAAGATATTCAATATAAAGACCTCGGCAGGCTGAGATGTTTTTACACACAAAAAACACGAGGCGAGTCGCGATACCCCAGTTGTCAGGTCCGTGATTTTGGGGGGCATAACATCAAACGATGCTGTCATGGTGAAGTCGACAGCGTTGAGTACCCAGAATCTGGGTGAAAAAAGTGTACGAATCACAAACAGCCAAGAACGAGTTGGCCTAAAGCAGGGGCCAAACCCAGCGAAAACATGGTGTAAGTGTAAATGGGGTTCTCTTTCAAACATGAGGGACACTATATTTATCAAATGGTTTCCTTCTTTTGGTGATTTTGGGAGTCAAGTCATGACCCAAATCTACAGATATCTGTCTATCCATCTATCTACTTAGCATATATATTATATATAAATCTACAACTCTGCAGGTCTTGAGCCTCATAGGGTCCCATTTATTGGACCCTGCGATGGGTTTTCATGGGAGTGCCCGGCCCCTAAACCAAATGGTGATTAGTTTGGGGACTCAGGACTCAGGACCCAAGGTATTTTTTGCAATACTTCCTCTCTCCACCCTAGTGGTAGTAGTGGTGCCAATGTGACTGGCTACGAAGGGTGCAGAATATGGAACAGGAAGATGTCACAATGTCAATATAGAGATACCACAGCTCTGAAAAGAAACAGTTTATCATTTGGTACGATCCCCTTGAGAAAAATCAATTGTTACTATCTTACCAACCCAAACTTCATGCACTATTATCAGGGAAATCTTCAAAATCACCATACATTTGCATCAAGTTTGATCCCCCCACAAATGTGTAATTTAATGACCCGGGAGATCCTGAACATGTTCTACGATAAGTAGATATCCCTCACTGTGGATTCTGCCGGTGACCCCAAGAATTTTCAGCATCCCAGGGGGATGCTGGCCACCCCAAGCTGCTTCCATCTACAGTTTGACGTTTTTTGTGGAAGCTCTCAAACTGCTGACACTTTAAACTTACACAAACTGGTCCCATGAACCAGCCCGGGTGTCTTGCATCTTTTTCGTGTGGACTCAACGACGTTTCAATCTAAGGCCCGCGACGGTAAAGAAGGAAACCGACACGACACAAAGAATAAGCTTCACCTGATTTGCTGACCTCGGCGAATCATAGATTTGGGGGGCAATAAAATCTTTGGCGCCATGATTTGTTTCTGCCTTTGTTGCTGCCGGCCATACAAGCTCTTGCCCATTGAAAAGTGCCGGAAGGGTGGTTGTATGCCATATGCCGGAAATGCCGGATATGTTTGAAGATATTTGGCAAGACCCACTCAAAAAAAAGGGTTCCATCACCTTGTCTTTTTCTAGTTCTCAAAAAGGATGATTAATTAAAGTTTTGACATGTTTTGACTGTCTGGATGTCTTGTTTGCAAGTTTCCTGACAGTGCAAGTCATTTTATGTGGTTTCCTGGTCGCCTACGGTCGAAATGAAAGAACAAAATCCATACAACATCATACAACTGGCCTCTCACCAGGAATGCTTGGTGATATCCCTCGGGCCCATAAAGATGGTACCCTTACCATGTGCATTATGTTTTTGGATGTGGTTTTGGTAGGATTTTGGGGCCCTGAGCACAATTTTTGAGATCTCATAAATTCTATGAAATTCTTAGCATAACATGTTATATATATTTATATATATTATTGAAAACCGCACAAACTCATCACACCTTTTTGCGGCCACACACACAGGCCCGATTCGAGCCAACTGGTAGCACAGCATAGATTGGTTTTTGGCGTGCTCACAGTGTACGATTTACACTGACCCTACTCTAAACGCCAAAAAGCAATTGCAATTCAGATGCGCACGGCATCTTGAAACCCTGTTCGCATAATGACCAATAACCGTGAATCAACACATTTCTCAAATCCGAACCCTTCATCTTTTTAGTAAGGCAGTCCGCAATCATTCGGGTCCCCTCAATCCACCGAATTTGACCTTGTGTGGTTTTGAAATCCCTTTTAAGAATCGTGACATCTATCGCCGTTCGTTTATCGTCTATATGTGCAGCTGTGTTGCACATCTTAGTGATGGTGTCATACAGGCTCTTGCTGTCCGTAACCGCGATGCACGGGATCTTCGCAATCTCGGTCTCCCAGTTGGTAAGGGAAATATGTGCTCCGCCGGATTCTCGAAGAAGTAGTCGAAGCCAGTGTAAAGATCCCATTCCGTGAATCATCGCTTGGCATTCTGCTGACAAGGTATTCACCGTACACCTCTTGATGCGATAACTTTCCCAGTTAACCACGGACACCTTGTAAGCCGCATTCTCCGTCTCCATACGAGCATCATAGAAAAACGTCAGGTAGCCGCCTTGACTCGCTAGACGTTGTTGTTGCAAGTACTTCTCATTGATAGACTTCACCGCGTCCTCTTTCGACTCCGCCTTGTAGAACACGGTACGTCCAACCCACGTTTCACCAAGATTGACGATTGCCTCCTTGGAATTCCATTCGTCTTCTCTTTGTTGTTCGCCCCAATAGGTTGTTCTGCGTCCTTGTAGGTGGTGTAGATTGGGTCCTTTGTCATCTGTTGAACCCGGATGGAATAATGTTCTCCGTGGTCGTACATGGTGTCTTATCCACAGGTCTTCCGTCTCTTCCCACCAATCACCTTCGTCTTGGTTCTCTTGAAATTCCGGTCGAACATTGCCCCACGATGCGTCCGACGCCGTTCCAACTCTCAGAAATTGTATAGGAATAGGTTGTAGAGTAATCCCCACGTCCTTGTACTCCTTGGCCTCCTTGACTAGTTGGTTCGCTTCAACTGCATCTTGTATTCGGGGTCGTGGCATGGTTTGTTGTAGTATCGCCACTCGTCCGGCCAGGTCGTCTCCTTAGCTAACCACGATAGTCCTCCGAGTACTCCTCGTAGGGCTGATATCTCTTTCTCATTGCAAAAATCGTGTCGATGACTCCTTCTACCCTTCTCAAAAGTCATCTCTTCGAGCTTCGCCGTGTATAGCGGTTGATGTACCACTACACTGCCATCGTCTTGACACTTGATCTCCTTACCCACGAATCTTCCGTTGCCTCGTGAAAACTTCCCCAACTTGTAGTTCTCATTCAACCACTCCATTTGCTTCCAATGTTCTTCATCTCCTCCATGTAGTAGATCGTCGGTGGCAACCACGATGATTCCTCGTAGCTGTCGCTTCTCATCGAACTTATAGTATAGGCATGGATCCGCTGCACTCGCCTCATACTGTAGCTTCTCCGTCAGGACTCGGGATAGGTGTATGAACCAAGCATAAGGTCCATCCAGTAATCCGTAGCAAGTCTTCAGCAATCTCACCAACTGTCTCGATTGGCATTGTGGTATGCCTTCGGGAGGTTGTGCTGCATAGATCTCTCGTCGGATGTCGTCTCCAGAGTGAAATGCTTGTGTGAAATCCAGATATCCCGGAGTCCAACCATAGCTGCACATCACTTGTAGTCCGAAGAGTACTGATTCTCGTCCTGCTTGTGGTGTAGTTGTCTCCAAAGTCTCTGCATCAGATTCAGAGAAACCCTTCATCACGTGTCTCGCCTTGGCCTTGGTGCTGTTCTCTCCGTCGTCCTTGAGGATAACCTTCTCCTTCTTGGCTTTCTCGATGTCATCTTCCTCGATCCCTTTTTCAGTCAAGACATAACGTGACTGAATAATCTTGTCTGGTTTTGTTCGACGTATCTCCTCTGACTCCTCTGGTGTTAGGATCTGGTAGGCTTTTGTCTCGAGGTTATTCTTGATCTCCTTCTCGATGGCTCTCCAAAAACACTTCTCTTTGATCTCCTGGTAGATTTTTGAAAAGGATCTCCTTCTTCGTCTTGGCCGCCAGCGCTCTCTCGATGGTAGTCATGTAGATCTCCAAGAACTCCGTACGAAGCCTCTTAGATGGTCGATCTTCTTCTCCTTCTTCTTCGGCTCGTTGTTCTTCGCGTCCTCGTACTTCTCCTCTCGCATTCATCTCCTCTTCGTCCTCAATCTCCATATCCGCTGGCTCCTGTCTCTCCACTCTTTCCGGTTCTGGCCTCATCTCTTCCTCGGGACCACCTGGAAGTCCTTCATTCTGTTCCCTAGCTGATACTAGCCTGGGTCTTTCTGCCACTTGGAACTCGGTCTGTCCAGTCCACGTCTTAATCTCAATGTCCTCCTGCTCGAAGTCATCCCAAGTGTCGTGGTGTACTCGAACTTCACCAATTACCACATCTCTCATTCTCGATGTCCTTGGTCCGGGTAGAAGATGGGCCTCTACGGGGCAATCTGCCTCTGCTTCCAAGGGACTGAACAGCTTATCCCTTGGGTTGCGATGAATCCGGATTACTACTCCGGATCCCTCATCATATTGCCATCGATCAGCTTGATCTTCTTCTTGAGTCTTTCTCTTTTTGAACTGCACCTTCTTCTCCTCAGTCTTTTCGTGGATTCTTCTCGCCAGAATCCTCTCCTCAGGTTCATCTGCTCGGACATCTCCATCCTCGATCGGAATGTCATCACCCAAGTCCAGATAGCCTCGTCTCGGAATAGTCTCCAGGTCTTTCCGGGTCTCGCTAATTCCGTCTAGCCAATGGCTCAGGGAGTATTCCTCTTCCTCTGTCGCGTGTCGAAGTTGTTCGGGTGCAGCCTTGACAATGAAACCTCGGAAGTTCAGCCAGATGGTAGTAGGCGGTGCTAGCATCACCACCCTCGCCAGAACTGTGCTCCATTCTTCTTGGGCCCGTCCGTACCTTTCCTCCAGAAAAATACCGTTTGGCCTACTTGGAATTCTCGAATTGGACGATGCCCTGCATGAAGAGAATTTCGAAGTGCTTGGCAACAATCCGCTTCATGAAATGCTCGGGCCGCTGCCATCCTCATTCCGTCGAGTGTTTCATTTGTAGATCTTCTCCAGCTCGTCCGTTCGTAGACCAGTCATTGTAGCCTCCCGTCATCAGTCCGCCCGGTACTCGGGGATTGTATCCCAAGACACGCTGCATTGGGCTGTAACCAGATTTGTTGGCTAATCTATTGCAGGTCATGTTGGTAATGTCAACCAATTCTTGCCACTCCTGTTCCGTGCTGCACGCATGGTACTGCATTGCTTTCCGGAGCACTTCTTTGAAAGTCCGGCCAGCTCGTTCTGTGATCCCTCGTTGGGTTGGCATTTCCAGCGAAGACGGTTCCACCATAGTCGCATCGTACTCTGCTCCAAGCTCGAAGGCACCTAGGAACTCCTTGCCAAGATCGACGTACAACTTGGTCGGCGGACCAAAAATTCGTATCCACCGTAGATAGGCTGCCCGTGCTGCACCTGGAACCGGCTGCACCAATCCACCAAATTCAGCGCCATTCGTTGCTTCCCGTTGATCGCCGGCAACCATACCGTATCCGCCCCGACGACCTCATTGACGTGTATAGGATCCGTGGAGGTGCTGCCGCTCGAGGTGCCGCCACTCGGCGATGTGACTGACATACCGAACACTGTAGATTCTTCGCAATCTGAATCGCCTCCGGTGATGCCTTCGCTTGTTGTAGAATCCGTGCCAACTTCTCGTTGTTGGGATGTCCAAGTCCAGCATGTGCGCGCTTCACCAATTGTTCCAAGGAGAATGGTTTCTCTCTTGGCAATGGTCTGATCTCCTCATCCATGTTCTCGTGCTCTTCTTCCTCCATGTCCTGGGGCTCGTCAACCGCATAGATCTCGTTTTTAGCGTTCTCATCGGCTGGGAGTGTTCGCATCCACAACGCCCATGAAATAGTCCGGTTCACGTCCTCGTCGAGCTTCTCTAGGTTCATGATGTTGATGGTGTTGTTCCCCATCTTCAGTTCGTCTCGGTATGCTCGTAGTATAGCGCTCACCAGTTCCGGTGCATAGACTTGTGCTTGTTTCGACCTTCGACCGCCTTCATCGTTGCCAATCACTTGTTGGTGATCATGTCCTCCGTCACATCGTTGTCCCAGTCTCTCAGCAATGTTCGTCGAGTTGGTCAACCATCCAGTAGGTTTCTTCATCCGTCGGCCGTGTACATCACGTAGTCCATACATGCACTGATCTCCAGCTATCAGAATCGTTCCGTCCTTCTCGATCAGCTTTTGCACCGACTGCTCTTGCCATACCTTGGACGTCAGTGGGTTTTCGAACACGAATATGCCACCATAGGACATCACCATCTCAATGATCTCAACCCCAAACCTTAGTAGTACCTTAGCTCTCATCAGTTCCTTAAGAAATTTCCTTAGTGCTTCAGGGTTTCTTCGATTCATGTTCAGGTTCTGGAGAAGGGAAAATAAAGTGCATGGGGGGGAAACAATGACCAACCCTGGTTTAACCGTCGAAATGTATTTCCGAACCTCGTCTCTCATTTTTCCGTTTAAAAGATCATGTCCTAAGGAAAGGTCAAAGGCTTCTCCCGCGATCAACCGTTGTTTCCTCGCTTCCCCTTCGAATCTTCGGGGGTTGTAAATCTCAGCCACCGTTTTCAACTGTTCCGTCGTTAAACCCATTATATCCGCATACTTCCTCAACTCTTTTTGGCTCTTGAGCGGTCGCTCAGATGTGCAATCAAAAGCTTCCGATTGGAGTTTCTGCCAGCCAGTCGTTTCGACTTTTGTTGGCTCTGTACGGACCAAGTTCATAATCTCCTGTACACACCGTTCAGCCTGTTTAAGGGCTGCAATACCCTGTTGCACCACCCTTTTTCCTCTCTTGGTCAATTCTCCGGCAGTCTTCTCCCATTCGGTCATCCACTGCTCATGGTCAGAGTCTACTTCTTCCCGTGAGCTGTCTGGCTCCTTTGCCAATTCCGAAAGGCCTTGTAATCCTCGAAGTCCTGGATCTCCTGCTCGGTGGGATTCTTCGGGCGGCTGCTGCTCGCCGTCCCTCCGGGATTGCAGTCGTTCTCCGGGATGTGCTCCTCGTTCTCGCTGATCACTCTGATCGGGCTGTAATGCTCCCGACGCTTCTCTTGGATCACCTTGCCACATTCCAGACACTTCGTTCGATCCACAAACGCGTTGCTCCCTGCCCTCGTTGTGCGACGATGTTGACAGGGTGTCTTGGTTCCCAACGAGCTCTGTGGTGTTGTAGATCCCGTTCGAATTGACTTCTCGCTCTCGCGACTTGGTGTTGGCGTCCTCTGGTCCGGGGAGTATCGACCGCGAGCTTGCTCCTCGCTCCATACCGGTTGGTATGCCGTCCACTGGAAGAAGTTGCACTGTTTCTCCCGCGGAGCAGGACATCTCCAAAAGGTTCGGCCGAAGTTCGCTCCCTGTTTCTTGGTCATCCATGCCTGAGCCATGTAGTTGTGAGCACATTTGGGAGCCGTCCCCAACATCCGGTAGTCCTCCTCTGTGAGATAGGGCTCGGCCTTGGTGTTCGATGAAGCCCCTGTTGACGCCCTCGATGTCCTCGATGTTTGGCTTGCCGCATCGCCGCCAGTTCGTGTCCCTATCATCTGAAAGCTCCCCATCGAGCCTTCGTCCATCTCTTCTCCTTCGAGAGACTCCGCAATGTCCGACAGCGTGGCTTCCAATCTCTTGGTCATCGGCCATGCTGAGTAGGGATTCTGGTACGTCGGCTTTGGCCACATCAATCGGAACATCAGAGTTGATACTCGCGCCATGATGAATAGGAGCTTGGCCACGATCCGAGTCCAGGCCGATTGGGTCCGGGTCTCTGCACCCTGCGACACCTCCGGTTTGGCCCTCTTGTTGGACTCGTGAGTCTCCATGGGAATCGCGTTCATCACGACTCGGTTCACCACAGGAACTGCTTTGATCACCGTTATTCGAAATGGCTGTGGTGCGTAACACCTCAAACTCTTGATGTTTCATGGCCACTTCATCATGCACCTTTTCCAAAAACTTCTTTTGGGTTTTCGTGAAATTCCCTAACGGCACCCTCAAAGCCCCGGTGGGACCCAAATGACACTTGGTGGTAAAACCAAACCGTTTGAAATCAATCCGAAGTCCCTCATCCGGGTCTAAGTGCAGCACGGCTCGACAATGCATCAGGAAGGGAAGGGAAATTAAGAAAGGTGCATTCTTAGACGCTTCGTCTTGAAAAACCGCAGGTTTCAACACACTTCCTCGGGGTCCCAAACTACTCGGCACCGTAGCAACATGAGTCGTCTTAGATCTACCGTGAACACTTCGAAAATGATGTTCCTGTTTCATCAATCCCGTTTGGAAACCCTGGGGTAACGCCGCATCCAACCGTTTCAACGTTTCCATTCCCACAGCCATCCGTTGGCACCCCGTATCAACCGTAGCACAAAGGTCTTCAGGGCTTGGGGGACCATCGCCAGAATTACCAACCGCCTCACTCCACAAGATTTCAGGTTCGGGGGTCCCCAAAAGATCACAACAGGAACCAACCAAGGAATTGTCCCAACAGCTAAAAACATCACTATGGTCATCTCGGTCATTATATGCGAACAAAACTGCCGATCCGTCTATGACATCAGCTCCACTGGGTCCTACTCCAGGCAAATCGCCCGACTTCGGTCCTTCAGCTTCGCTTCGTCCTACGTCCGGTCTTGGATCATCTACCTGCGGCACACTCAAAGGTTCCATCTGACCCTTCAGATGATCTTCTCCCTCAAGTAGTCCGCAGAAAATCGCTTCCTCTGTCTCAATGGGCTCATTCTCCACAAAATTGACTTCTTTGGCTCGACCTGCACCTTGATTTCGTGGACACTCTGGATCTTTATGCCAGTGGCCAACCTGTTTGCACTTTCCGCAGCGTGTCACTGCTTTGAGTTCTTCCAACGTCATGTTGCCATCCAGCTTCACCTTGTAACTGCCGGCCTTTGGTTTGGCTTGACGATAGCCAGCAGATCTGAAGCCGCCACTTTGACCTCCGTTTCGACTCTTCCAATCTCCGAAGCCTCGAGCCAACTCCTTGGCTTTCTTCAGTTTTTGGCTTTGAACAAAGGTCTTTTTGCGTTGGGTGGCGATCATTGTACTCAAAATCTCCGCCGCCTCGTGCTCTTCAATCGCTTCCTCATCGACTTCCTCGTTGTCTTCGGCTGGAAGTTCTCCACCTTGTAGATCTTGTAGTGCCGATTGTAAGGCCATGATCTCGTCATCGTCGGCCTCATCCTCGTCATCTTGGTTGTTGTTGAGCAGAAAAGTCTGATTGCTCTTTCCTGTCTTCCGCTCCGTCCCGACCTCCTTGGCATTGAGCTTCATCTCGTGTTTGCGCATCCAGCCTTTCACATCGCTCATGACGATGCTGCCTCGAGTAAAGGCCATCATCGATTTCACGTCTTGATCGCTCAGCTGTAATGCGTTGATCAACAAGAAGCCCAAGTACCGATCCGGTAAGACTACTTTGTGTTCCGCCACCTTGCGTACACAGTCGTCCCACCGTACGAAGAAGGCCTTGCACGACTCGTCCTTGTTTCGCTTGACGTGATAAGTCAGCTTTGCAAGGGCTGACAACAACTCTTCTTCCTTGTCCTCGCCGAAGTATTCAGGTTGGTTCATAGCATCAAGCAGCTTCCGCCCCCCATCGGGATCTGCTAACCATGCAGGATCTTTCGCCCAATGTTTAAAGGACTGGAAGGCTTGTCCACTCAATCGTTGCAGTAACATCGGGCCCTGTGTGCGTGGTCTCGATTTCGTCGTAGCCAGCCATAGATTCGCCTTGATCAACCAATCTTGGAATGGTTGAGACTGTCCGTCCCATTCCGGGGGAGGGGCACCTGATCCACGCTGCGTGGACCGATCATCGTCACTTTCTTCGCCTCCTCCTCGTCGACCTCTACGGCCAGCACCACCACGAGTTTGGCGTTCCCGCCTGGTACGAAGGAACTCGCGAAACTCATCACTGTCGAAGGGGTCCTCCGACTCACCATCACCGGGACTAGTCCGTCCCTCACGAACCTCCTGCCCATCAGGATGGTCAGGATCCAAACTGCCATGCGATGATGGCACAGCCGCCATTGCGACAACCCCAAAGGTCGTGGAGCAATTGCTCCGCTACCACTGAAAACCGCACAAACTCATCACACCTTTTTGCGGCCACACACACAGGCCCGATTCGAGCCAACTGGTAGCACAGCATAGATTGGTTTTTGGCGTGCTCACAGTGTACGATTTACAATTATATATATATATATATATATATACGGCTTTGAAAATAAATTCAATATGACCATCCACTTGGAGATTTTACCTTAAAATCATACGAGAAGTCCCATCAAATCATTTGCTCCCCAAATTCATGGGATGAGAACTTTAAAAAAGCCGCTTCTTTTTGAAACCACCTAGACCTAGTCATCTGCTTTCCCACCCCTTTCCCTACCACAATCTTCGCAGCCACTTGGGAATCCCAACCCAAAATCAGAACTGATATCCGGAGGTAATGCAGCTGTAATCAAGGTGGCGAAAGTTTCAAAGACGACATCCATCATATTGTCCACCTGCCATCAGAAAAAAAAAACGAAAACGCCCGAAATCCGGGATCCGAAAAGATCACTAAAAAATTCCACATTCTCAGAGGCACCAAGAAATATCCACCAAGCTGTTTCAAAAATGAAAAAAAATGCTTGAAATCAGAGGAGTTGAACCTGAACCAATCTCATCTGTAAGGCAATGGATGGGAACAACCCATCATTTCACCGGAAAAAAAAAAAACATGTTTCAACCAACATATCTTTCCTCTTTAGAGGTACATGCAAACAAAAAGCCATCCCTTAGCTGACAAGATCTACTTTGAAAACAGAGGGAGGTAAGTGTGGCGCACTTGATGCGCACTTGGTTTTAAGTTGGGATGCTTTATGGATCCTGCTTCAGGTTCCAAGCAGGACAAGAGGAAGCTGGCTTAAAACTGGTTCAAACCAGTTTGATACCTCCAGTTATTTTGGGTCGGATCATCTTCCTACGTCTTCCGGATGAAAAATGTCCCCAAAAGAACAACAAAGGGAATTGTCTGGCTCGGACAATTTTGAAAGCGAAATTTCGACGCAAATTCTGGGGCTCGAAACGAGCTTCCCATGAAGTAGAACACATCATCTGCAGTTCCTTGTGCTCCCTGTGATCAAAGTTCCCCCCAAAAACCAAACGTACCAAATGACGACATCTTGTCGCACCTGAAAACTCGTTTAGATTTGGTTTTTTGCTGCCAAACAGTGTTGGGGATAAACATCCACAAAAACAAACATCCAAAATGTAAGTTCAACAAAAGGAAATTCCTTTCCAAGTATTTGAATGTAAACTCAACTATCCCAAAAACAGCAGTTGATTCAATCATCTCTAGTTGGTCGGATCAACCCATCTGAAAAAATATGATCGTCAAATTGAATCATCTCACCAAATTGGATCGTTTCCACCCAGGTTGTTGCTGCTCCGCTTCTGAAGCTGGAGGTACGTTACAACATTTTTCAGGTTTACGCACCTTCGGTCCACCATTGACCAAATAAAACCTCGGTTGTCCATCGGTCAAATCTTAACTTAGCCGCTAGGAAACGGTTTAGGCCATGTCCCATAACCACCACACCGTAAGAATAATGGGATCTCAAAACTGATCCCAGACCCCTGCTATGCACATCCAAACCCCTCTATAGGAGGGTCCAATGATTCTTAGGGCAACTTAATTTTGCGACTGTTTCAGGTGCTTGGAAAAATATCACCAAAAATATGCCGATTCCAATTGGTGGTGGGTTTTTATCATGGTGATTTAACAATGGTAAAAACCGTAAAAAAATGACCCCAAGAAAACGAACGGAACACAAAAATTCTGGCCAGGTTTGAAGGTGCCTTTCCACTAGAGTGACCAAATGAAAAATCAGAGGAAAAATGGTGAGAGACCCTTAAAATGCGGGCCCCTTTTATAGGGACAACCCCATTTCACCTGGGTATACCACCTGGAAAGTAGATGGCGCAACTTCCATGTATTGGTTTATCATAGCTCCTTAGTAAGCCACCTTTTGGGAGTTGTGCCATCTACTTTCACTACGGTGTAATTATTGGGCCCGAATCCCCTTCGAAAGGGCTTCAACAGGCGGGATTAAACAGTGTACCATTCCAGGGGTAATCACCATTTTCCCCATGACAAAAGTCTTAGGATATTTTTCCAAAAAAACGAACCCTAGCATATGTTTTGGAAGATCATACCTGCGGATGTATGTACATTGTAAAGATGATGATTTTGGGTATTGTACTGCCTCAACACTGTAATCCCTTCATACAAATGAATAGGTTATTTGACTCCGTCTGCGTCCTATTTGTTTGACGCTCCAAGGGATCAATTGAAACACCTGGATAAAACACACTAACTTGGCAGGTAATGAATTTGAACTGCCCAATGTTTGGCCCTCTTACCTCCCTCTGGGAGGGAAGCCACAAACTTTGCCAACATAGTCTTTTCATAAGACGTCATGAACACCCCGACCTTTTTGGGAGGTGCCACAAGGACAGTACTGTGAAGCATGCATGGTGCTTCGTACACAGTAATTCACTGAACTCGGGTAGATTTCAACCTTGAGTTTCTTAAGTTCTTTCAGAACTTGTCTGATCCATTGCACCATTAAATGGAATGTTCCTTCTGTGCCTTTCAACAGTGTAGGAGGGATGATTTTTGTTCTGATCCAAAACAGAAAAGCGATGCAATAAATTGAAACTGCGCAATCTCCAGTTCTCCACTTTAAATGACCCAAGAAATCGACCGTTCTAGCCCAAAGTTCTTGAGAATGAGGCCACTTCTTTGGAGAAGCATGATCACTGGAAACAGAAGACCAGTTGTATTGCTGTTCATCAAGCGCCCAGTCCCATTTGCAGAAACGATTTCTAAGTGCACGTTCATCCTGATTCAAAGCAGAAGAAGACGAGGATTGAACTTCTTGAGGAGGGTCAACACCAAGATCATTTGTTTGGTCATCCTCGCTTGGTTTCAAAGAATCAATTGTTTTGGTCAGCTTACACAACCAAATCCAGTGAATGTAGCTATGGTGTCTCCAAGAAGCCACAATTGAAGGATCCACGGGTGTAACTGCTTTAGCCGTATTCGAAGCCACATAGTCGGCCAACCTGTTGTTTCGTTGCGACTCTGTCATTGGGAGATGTCCTGAATCCACGCGGTGCGCTTTGACCCACCATAATTTGAGGCGATCGTAACCATTCATGAAAACTGATTGACGTATGCTGGACCAAATATCCCGATATGCCAGGTTATCTGGTAAGTCATCAGACGCTCTCACAATTTCCCAAACACTGATAAGGGAGGAACAATCCGTTGTGAACTCGATGTCGCCAAGGAAAATTTGCACAGCATGTAAGAGTGCAAACAGCCCAGCCTTGTAAGAGCAACCAAGTGGGTCTGCCAACCTTTCGTAAGGATGGTACTGCCATCTTGATTGATCAATGCAAAAGCTTAAAGTCTTCGAAAAGAAGTGATCCCCATTGCACACTGACCCATCTCCCCAAACTCGAACTGCCTCATACGGAAAAGCAGCTGGTGAAGAAACTGTCGGTGGAACTGTTCTCGCCCACGAGTCAAGCCTAGCAAAGACTGAGGAACTTCTCGAATCCCATGTGACAAAAAATTCGGTTGTTCAGGAAACAAATTTCCGGGGTTCCCTAAAAGCTCACGCGTCCCCCTGCACTCACCTGTCAAATGTCTAATGTCTTCATAAGTACAATCAGAGCAAAAGCGGCATTTGGGAGATGTGAGTAGACCACCTTTGTATAACCGATTCGCCGTAGGACATGCGCCAACCATAGGTCCCACAATTGTCGCTGAATCCAACCCTTGAAGTCTCCATGGCTTTCGCGGCTCCCGAAAAACGGAAAGGTCACTGTCAATTACCCCACTATACCCCAAGTTTGGAGGTCTTTACGTGAAGAAGTGATGGCAACTTTGTACAACGATTGGACGGATGCAATACGAAGGATGCGACGAAGCAATCTGGGCGTAGCTTCCAAGAAAGAAAACTTTTTCCCCAAAAATTCGATAGATGCCGCGGGTGTGAAAATGAGATCCAAAGTGGCACATGACTTAAGCAATGCATCAAGAAGACCTTTGGTGATGTCTCTCACATTCACCTCATCATGTACATTGAATGACCATCTCTGAGTTCCTTTATCCCGATCTGTGGTGCATACGAACGTCTCAGATAAAGAGCCCATGTTGCGAACACTATCCCACAAACCGGGCTCCCCGCTGAAACAGGTTTTCAAATAATCCGACAGATGTTCAGTGAGACACTTGAAGGATGCGACATAAAGTTTCCAACCCGGCCTTTTGGGGATTCAGTAGTGTTTCAGGACCGGATCTCAAATCCTCCGTGATTTCTTGATATGTGGCCTGTGGCCTCAAACTTTTTGAATGACTCAGATCGGTGCTGACCATTGAGAACACAAAATCGCGAAAGATCTTTGGACACAACGAAAGATCGCCGTCGTTGTCGGGGTAGTTTTTCACTGAATCTACTTCATTTTTTGAATTTGAAGTGCCGTATCCTCGAGTTGCACCTAAGACGATTCCTTGAGCAGTGTTGTATCCAATCGAAGAAAGCAACGTAACAGAAGCCTGCGATTCTTCCAATGCATCATGGGACGCGAGAATTCTTTGACAAGTTCGATCTGTTCCGCGATTTCCACTCGTTCTCCTGGGGCACAATGACATTCCAATGTCCTGCGTTGGAAGAATCAAGCGCTTATTGTGGCTAGTTTTCGAGTGTAGCGAGATGCAGGTCTCTCCACAAGTCTCGAAGCTTCCTGAAGAAGGCGAAAGGTGGGATTTTTGAAGAATGTCTCACACACCGAGGCGTAAGCTTCACCAAAGTCTGGGTGTCTGAGACAAAGCGCAGAGGCCGCGTCCACAAAAGTCCTGCCAGACATGTCATTTGGCGGAGCTCCCGTCCCAATAACCTCAGCCCTCTCACTTCCTCACTTTCTTCTGTGGTTCCATATGAAGACTTCGCTGTACCCGAGGGACTCATGATGCACAGTTTTCTCTTGCGCAGCGTCTCAGAGTTTGATATATCGATCCAACAGCAGCACAACTTTCCCAGAGGGCAAACCTTCCCTGGCCCTGTCGGTGACAAAAATGGACATGTTGTATATTCAGTCACCGCTTGCACCACCCTTTTCGAGATCACACCGATTTTCGCCTCTTTTTGAGGGAAGTACCGATACTTCACAACCTTTTCGCCGGACCCTTCGATCTCTTTCACAGCCTTTTCCCGATCGAAACTTGTGAGCCGAATCCAGTCTCTGCCCCCGATGTGGAGTGCTGCCATAATAATGTTTCTCACGCTCCGGAGCGCTGAGCCTTTTCATACGTTCTAGCGCTGAAGCTATGTCCTCTGAGAAACTATAGTGGTAGTCATCTTCGGAGCTGATCTCTGATGCTGTCGATCCTCCTGATTTCAGACCGCTGATAGTCAAGACCTCTTAACTTTGAAAAGTTGAGCAATTGAGGATCTCAGGTGTTGAGGTGTCAGTTGCGCGGGACCTTCAGACCTTGAGCCAAAATGGCTAAATGAATAGGTTATTTACCCACTACCGGGTTCAAGGCCCCAAATGATTTTTAGATTGTATGCATACGTTGTAGACACCTGACAGTCTCTACAAGCTGAAATAGCTGAAAATGAGCATAAGATCAAACCCTGAAAACCTGTTCTTGACCGACCAAAGCATTTCATGCCCCCGAAAAAATGGCTCAAATGAAGTAGCTACTGGCTTAGTAGCTTAGCAGCCGACTAATATCTATACTAACCTATATTGTTTCACCAAACTGACATAGTAGTATAATCATTTTTGAAAAACATATTGTGGAAAAACCAACAAAAAATGGAACCACGCGAATCTTCTATTTGGAGGATCATCCTAGTAAGTCAGTGGTTGGCAACCATTGTTAATAAGTCCCCTGAGTAGGGTTGTGGGACCCCTTCCAAATAGCCTTTCCATGACTTTTAAATGGGGGTGATTCAAACCACTTACAAGTCCTGGGATGATCCTCCAAGCCCCTACCAGTCAGAAGTGGAGTTGTAACCCCCTATAAATAAGGTTATTTCATCCCAGTTACCCATCTATTTTCGACCATTTATAGGGGGCCGTGGTCCTGTTCCGCTCGGGGCAAATGTCCTGGTGCACCCAGGACCAAACCCATCACCTTTTGCCGATCGAGTGGCGCATGGGTGAACGCACAGAAGGCCACCAACGTCACAGCCAAGGCCGGCAGTAAACCCAAGGCCATCTTCCTGACGCGTGACGGCGTGACGCGTCCGCTCGGAGCTCGTTGCAAGGCAGAAACATTTCGGGGCTGACTATTTAAAACAACGGAGCGAAAAGAAAAATGTTTGCAGATGTCATTTGGTGGAACCCAAAAAATGGAGGATGGTGATGATGATGATGATGATGATGATGATGATGATGATGATGATGATGATGATGATGATGATGACGACGACGACGACGACGATGACGATGACGATGACGATGACGATGAGGATGAGGATGAGGATGATGATGATGATGATGATGATGATGATGATGATGATGATGATNTGACGATGACGATGACGATGACGATGACGATGACGATGACGATGACGATGACGATGAGGATGACGATGATGATGATGATGATGATGATGATGATGATGATGATGATGATGATGATGATGATGATGCAAATGCAAATGCAAATGCAGAAATTCAATGCCGTGGCGACTCAGAGGGACCCTTTCAATGGGAAAAACACGATGTCTTTTGGAAAACCTGAGGGGGCACAGTGAAATTCCCTTCAGATTGTGTCCTTTTTTGGGATCCCAAACTTAACTTGTCTTGCTTCCAAAGAAATGTTTGTGAGTCAAGCACCCCGCTTGACTAGCAACAAAATGTGATCTATAACCCAAACACTGAAAGTATGGCACTAGCATATTTACCTCCATTTACCATAGAATTAACCATTCATGTCTGGGTAAGATAGGCTCATCGGTTCATTGTCTGTATGCTTATGGGCCATACAAATTGATTTTCAGGGCTAAACTCAATGTTTGTTTTAGGGTTCGCGTAGCTTGAAATGACCATGCTTTTTCCAGATGTCACACACGGTTCCAACTCATTGGTCACCCACGGCCTGATGGGAAGAATTTCCAAGCCAATGAACTCTGCTGATGTGAAACAGTCCAGCAACCTGCTGCCAGTTTGTCACCACTTGGGGTTGGCGGTCCATTGAAATGGTTCCCAAGGAACTTGCAGTTGGTCCAAATGAAACATCCCAAAGTGGGGTGGGACCTTGGGATGTTTTTTTAATGCTTGATTGTTTCATGAAAGAAATCTGTAAACACTTCCACCTGAGATAGATAATATGTCTTTCTTCCACTTCGCGTCTGGAAGAAAAGGTTGTTGAAAAGTCAAAACCCGAAGTCTCGGAAAAAAATCGGCCAGGGTTCCGTTTCTCCCCATGGTTTTGATGTCAAAAAAGGTGGGGAAAAAACTCTGGGATCGTTTTTCGCCAGGTTATGGGAAGCAAGTACCCTTCTTGAATTCTCAAAGAAATCCAAAATAACTTATGGGAGGAGGGTTTTTCCCCTACATAGCACCTGAAAATTGATGGTGATTCAGATCTTCATATGTTTCTTTGTGTGGCAAACGGCCTATTTTTAGGGGCAAACTGTTGGTTTCAGAGAGTGTAAGACTTGAAACTTGTTGGAAGTATTAAAGTGGGTCGAACTTGAATAGGAGGTGGACAAGATGCCAACAAACCAGCATCTAGATATAATCTTCTAAAACAGGGATGCAAACCAATTACAGTAATTGAAGAAACACATGCTCATCCAAACATTTAGGATTTGTTCCAGGCACCCTGCAATAGTGGGAACCCCCTTGCCATGTCCACTTCCAATACCATTCCCATACTTCCAGGGATTCTGGAGAGGGAGCAGTATGGGTGGCTATACAATTCTCAGTTAAAGTACCAGCTGTGTCTCCTTTTTGGAGTTCCCTTCACCCAACGTGAGACCGTTTCTCAACCCCAACCAGGCTGCAACCAACACCCAACCAGCCAGCCTACACCAGTATAGGAAGACGGCACAGATCAGAACCTGAGCGCTTCTGGAAACGCTAAAATGAAATGCTACGGACAAACCTTTGAAGAAAGTTGGCTTAGATATTCATTACATACCACCTGGAAAGTAGATGGCGCAACTCACATGTATTGATTTATCATTTGGCCCCTTACTAAGCCACCTCTTGGGAGTTGTGCCATCTATTTTCACCTGCATTTGCCACTAGTGGATGGTGAAGGTTAAAAACGGGGTCCCTTTCATCGACTATTCATGCACTGTGAACCAGGGCTTTGGCAAACCCCAATATGTACCTGGTTGGTCATTTCAACCCATCTGAAAAACATTAGTGAAATTGGATCATTTCCCCAGAGATCGGGTTTCAAATAAAAAATCTTTGAAAGCACCAGCTAGAGTACATATTTGTATATCATTGATGTACACTTCCAGCATCATGGGGTCCCACCTCTTGAATTCACCTTTTCGTGCTCGAATTCACCAGTGCATATATCTCCCGGCCCACGTTTTTAGATCATGGTTTCATCCTGAAAATAAATGAAAATAACGTCATCCTGCGGAAGTTGGTCCCGTCCCCGTTTTTTTGTTGTGTTTCGTACTTGGCGCAGGTGACACCGATCCGTTCTGAAAATAATATGATCGTCGATTTGGTTCATGTACTCGAGTTTTGGGGTCTCAACTAACCAACATATGCCCGTTTAAAGGTTGCTGGGAAGATATGTGATCGTTCCTGGGAGGGTATATAAATGTGTCTAATCTCTGGCATGCGAACACTTCTGGAGAATCGACCTCCCAGATCAAAAGAGGTGCTTGCTACTTGCAAACTATCTAGGACACCGTTAAACAGAGTTGCCACCCAAGAGTTATCTATTATTCAAATTGAACTAAGAAAGAAGCACTCAGCCATTTCCGGATAGATACAAACTTACCTGATTGATGATCAACGTTGTCAACTATCCTGAGAATCTTTTGAGAGATGGTAGGCTGGTATCCGGTAATGGATGATGGATGTACCATATCTTTAATTGGCGGATAAGATATGGTTTTCAGATATCTTACGAGGGAAAAAATGTCAACCGTTACCGCATCCAAGGTTAAAGTTTACACCCCCGAAGTTGAACGAACTTCGCACGGTCGCAAAATGGTGGGAAAGGAAGACTAGATCCGGCTTCCTATTGGGGCGCGGTAAGTTTTCAGGGGCTTTTGCTGTTAAACTTCGGGTACTGTAGCCATCCTTCTTTTCCTTGCTTTTGTTTGGGAAAAGATGTGAATCAGAGAGATTCAACCCCTGATAGCAGGTCAGGTTTTTCAAAACACCTCAAAGGAAAAGAAACAACTACCTCTGGGGGATCAACATGGGTCTCACCTTTGATTTTGATGCTTCAACTGTCTGTACACCCAAAACTTCTCACCGGCCATTTTTCCGTGTCCACGTTTAAAGGATGTTTAAGGTCTTCACCATGGTGTTGTCGGGGTTGAAAAATAGGAACCTGACAGCGAGAGTTTTTTTGGGGATGGTAATATGTTTTTCCGTGTATTTTATGTCATGTCGGGATGTACAATCTACCCTAAATATCCCTCATTCCTGAGGTGTCTAGTGTCTACAACAAATTGTAAACCCTTTGTAAAGTAGTTTTGCCTCCTTTTTTGGTTTCATAAGTTTAATATACAAGGAAAAAATAGCCTCCAGACTAGTAACATCTGTATACATACCTTTCACTAGTTTTTCTTTCACAGTTCCAATCTCGACAAGCTGGGCAAATCATGGGGTTTCGTGAATGTTCCACGCAAGAATTATCCGTGAAAACCAGGGGGTTCCAAAAATAAAATGCCCAGGAATGTGGCCAAACGCCTACAAGGAAATCTTCGAGTTTGGTGTTGATTTGGCAGGTTTGGGACGACCTCTTGCAAATCTCTGACCCGAAAACCCGCCCTAAGTTAACCCTCAGCCAGTTGACGGAAAAAAGTGGAGGGATGAAGCAAACCCGCAACATTGGTTGAAACACCCTTTCTGAATCTATGTGAGTTCAAGTCATCATTGAAACAAGGCAAATTTCTTAGAAGAATCCCCTCCTTTTTTGTGTGAGGTTGCAATAAAAGAAATCCATTCGGATGGAAGCATGGAAATGAAATTACTCAATTCCAAAGGGGTAATGGACCAAATTAATGGTTTGGCATGACTGTCATTGCAGCAATATGAAAAAAAAATATTTTTTGAATATCTACCCTAAGATCTCAGGGAATGACCAAATTGACACTAAAAAAAAGGATATTCATAGGCTCAATGGCATTTGATGTAAATATATGTTTAAAGATGGAAGATTCGCCAATCTTCCAGGCAAGGAAAATTCCTACAACCCCCCCAACAACCCTTCTGTAAAAAAAAAACACGTTTTTTTGTTCCCAAAACCCGTCTCATCCCATCGGAATCGAGTTCGCAACGGGTTTTTTTTTTGCTGAGCCCCCCAAACATTGGGAAAGAGGAGCAAACCATATCCAGCCTCAAAGTTTTTCAGAAAAATGGGGAAAACTTAAGCCAGGGCTTGGCTGCAAGCCGCCGGGCAACCCAAACTTCCATAACTCGGTGACGAAAGAAGAATGACCAAGTTTGGAAGTTAAAGACGACTATTAAATAGTTAAACAAAAATTGGAAAAAAACAAACAGTATACTGTAGTACTCGTAGGGATTTATAATCAGCAATTCCTGTGGACTTATGTTTTTAATGGTCTTTATATAGATTCTAGGGCTAGGATTCTTGTCCTTCGAACAAATTCTTGCGACCCCAAGTGGGTTTAAAAGTCCATCCGTGCCTACAATACAGGTGCTGTCACAACTACCTATTGAAGCTATAGCCTGCCTATGTTTTCGCGTGAAAACGATGGGAGTTTTTTGTCGAAGCTCCCTAAAACAAGCGTCTTGCCACAATGTGAAGATGGCAAAAAGTGACTGGTGAAATTATGCCGGAATAATACCCCCATGTACCACAAAAATCCATACCCCAAGAAAAAACATGAAACAACTTTTAAATATTAAACTGCCCCGAGAAAAAAAAATTGTCCAAGACACAGATTGTCCAAGGCAAAATAGTCGGAGGCCCTGCCAATTTTGCAAAATCCCCGAAATTGCAGCCATTCCTGCGAGGTTGGTTGCGATGCGGATTTCTGCGAAAAGGAGTTGGTCAGCTAGGCAGCTAGGAGTGGCTGGACACCTGGGAACCCTTGGGATGTTGCTGGGAATCTGTCAACAAACCCTGGGAACGGTTTTTTTCCGTGGCAAGGTGTGCGGAAAGACTCTTTTTTTTGAGAGATTGTCATGAAACCAACCAAAAAAAGAGATTCATACATACTGTTTATGGAAGAAATCCGGCAAACCAGCTGAGATGGGAAAAATATCCCATTATTTACAGGGTTTCATACATATTGGGTGGTTAGCCGGATTTCTCAACCATCAACAGTAGATGAGTCAACTTATAATACCAATGGTACCTGATGCAAGTGGCGGATTTCCCGATGCAATCGTTATTGTGGTTGCTATAGTCCCTGTGAAGGAATCGAATGAAACACATGGTCCCCACCCCTTATGTGTATACCTTAAACATCTACAAGCTTTGCCACCGAAAATCACAGATTTCGAAAAACTGTATAAAAGAAATTGGAAAAAAGGGTCAATCCATTTTTCCCTCCAAAACTCTGAATTGCCCTTGATCATTTTGGTACTCATTTCTATAGGAAACCACCATTTTCTGGGCTGTCTGGTTTTCCGGAGTTTTGTTGGTCACTGTCTTAGTTGCCGGAAAATGGCATCAAACGTGAAACAAACCTGTCCCTTACGTCCATAATATGATATAATATCCATATGTGGATTTTTGGTACCCTCCCAGTACCACTTACAATATTCAAGCAACTTCCAAAATCTTCCAAATACCTCATATGAAAGGACCCTTCAATGATTCAACTAGTTGGTAAGATCATGGAATGGCTAAATTGATATTTTTAATGCAGTTTTTCTGCAAGTTATGACAACTATGATCAACATAGGCTCCCTTTTTTGTCTAAAAAAAAACTACCAAAGAAAGAGTCCGTCCAACTTCGGAGGAAAAAAACATCTCACAGCTTCCTTCAGGTGTATCATGAAAAACTGACAGCTTCACCAGGGGCTTGAAAACCATGATACAATGCACCGCTTCTTTGAACCCTCACTTCAAATCGTTTTGACGCTGCTTCTCCAATTCCCCAATCATTGAAAAACTTTGCATAAATTCAAAAATTCTACGATTCACTATAGTTTTTCTTCAAAGCTTTAAAAAAAACACCCAAAAAATAAAATAAAAAAAACTTCTCCCCCAACCGTTCCACGGACTCCATTAAAACCCTTAAAAAAATCATCCCTTAAAACGGCAGCATCCAACGGAGAACCAACGTGTGACCGTCCCAACCAACGTTGAGGGACCAACCAACCCCATACCGTCCATGAGTACTGGTATATTTACCTACATGTAAACCATAAAAAGATCCACCATCCATGTAGGTCAATATACCAAACCGTCCCATGGATGGTAAAACGGGGTTCCCGGGGCGAAACCCGGGGCGAAACCCGGCCTGCCACAAGTCGATCAAACCCTTGGCACCAATCCAACTGATGGCGATCCATGCATCCACCATAGGATCCTCCCCCTGGGTGGTTGCCCGGTGTTTCCCGGGTGCTTGCCCGGTGTGGTGGATGGATGGATGGATGGATGGATGGATGGATGGATGGATGGATGGATGGATGGATGGATGGATGGATGGATGGATGGATGGATGGATGGATGGATGGACGGAGGGATGGACGGAGGGATGGATGGATGGATGGATGGATGGATGGATGGATGGATGGATGGATGGATGGATGGATGGATGGATGGATGGATGGATGGATGGATGGATGGATGGATGGATGGATGGATGGATGGATGGATGGATGGATGGATGGATGGATGGATGGATGGATGGATGGATGGATGGTGGATGGTTTTTTGTTTGGATGTAAAGATGAAAGATGGTGGAAAAAAAGTCCCAAGTGGATGGAAACAAATACTGGGCAGAAAAAAGAAGTGCTTGTATTTGATCTAAAAAACGATCTGGGGGGTTGTTAAAGGGGCAATATCCAATGCGAAGTTTAATGTTTGGTATACAGTATGCTGTGTGAAACTTGAGTAGGGATCTTTTATCTTCGAGCATACTAAAATGTACCAACTTGTCTTCGTGTAAAGTACAAACCGGTATGCAAAAATTGTAATGTAGCTTCCAGATTTAAAAGAATACACCATCGGCAGTGTCTGGAACTTTGAATCTGAAAGAAGACAGAGACCCAGCAGGTTTACGTCAAAAATCAAACTCGGGTATCTCAATCATAAGTAAAGTGTGTTGACGCTAACCCCATTTCAATCCAGTTTCTATGAACAACTTTTTGGGTATGAGGCTTTCATTTGAAAGAATATCTCATTTGTAGATATCTCAAAAAAAAACACTTCTATCCCGCCACCTTGCTTGGAAGATCAGGCCCCCACTTAGGATCAGTGGTTAGTTAATGGGGTTTCTTGGACCGCCATTTATAACTAGACTAATCCGATCCTTAGAGAACGAAAACGATCACCATGGATCCTCTAACAAAAAAACCCTTGAAATTGTAACGGCTTTTGAACCTAAAAATCAGCCAATTTGAAAAAAGGGAACAAATCATCTGAACCAAACCTGGGATGATCCTCCTGGGGTGCCCTTTTTTTTGGGGTGGTTTGACACCTAAAAAACCCTAAGCAACCACCAACTCCCTTTACCTACCACTCACCGAGGAGTTCCTCATTCATGACTCCACCAAGGAAGCCCGTGAGGAAGTTGGGACTGCCTGCCCCGCACACAAGTTGGGACTCTCCAACGGGAACGGACAGAACGGACCCCGAAAAAAAAAACCTCTAAGTATCAAATACTACAGTAGTTGGTGGTTTCAAATCACCCATTTGAAAAATCTCATCGACAAAATGGGAATCTTTCCCAAGGATCGGGGTGAAAATAATAAATATTTGAAACCACAACCTAGTTATAGTCTTCCATCATTTTTCACACAGTTAGCTGTTAGGTTTCAGGGAGGCGAAATTGTTTTTTCTTGGAAATGTTGGGGTCCGGAAGTTTGGAGATACTCTTGATGGAAGAAATCCTGCACCAGTTGATATGGTAAATATCCCATTATTTTCGTGGTTTTATACATCCCAGATAATGCAGGATTTCTTCCATCAACAGTATCACCAAAAGTTTCATATCTAATTTTTGGTTTGCCGATAGAATCTAAGCATTCTTGCGTCGAACATGAGTTTTTTGGGGGGGGAACTCGTGCGGTTCCACACCTTCGGGATGAAAATCAAAGGAAGGTTTCAGGATGCTTCAGGCTGAACCCTATACCTTGGATGTTGCTTGACCTCGGTGACGTTTACCATTCTATAGGTCTATTCACAGAATCCAAGAAAGTTACAACACACCCCGATATCGCACACCCCAGGCAATCCCCCTACCCAACTATGAAAGGATTCCCTTTACAACCTATTGGTAAAGGTTTAGGGGTGTGTTCCAAAGGTGTGTTGAAACAACCTTAGACAGAAACATACGAAGTTTCTATGCCTTAAACAGCCACAGAATTTAGGGGAAGCGAAAAGGGCCACGATAAGCAGCATCGACAGTAAGACATTAGTGTGGATTTCTCTACAACCCAACAAGCTCCATGTAAACCAGTAGACCAAAAAATCGCTACTTAGATGTCAAAGGAAGTTAGGCTCAATGGTTAGGATCAATGGGTAATTCACCTACTTATAAATGGTGTATATTGGGAATATAACCCACTTACTAACCTTTTACTAACTTCCTGGGACATCCAAGAAGCTAGTGGTTTTTTGCCACATAAGTGAAAAATATGCGCAGTCGTCAAATTGGATCTTGTTTTGTAGGAGCTGAAAATTCAAAAAAAATATTTGAAACTAGCACCAAACGATCATCCGTTTCAGAGATGGGAACCATGTCCAAGTTGACGTTGGATCTTGAAACACTACGTGTTAGTATTCCAAACTGATGGGTGTCCTGAGACCTCCGGTCGCCTTTGTTTTCGTTTCAAACATCTTGCGATTGCTGAAATTCCTGAGACTATATCCCGGCAACGGTATGGGATCTGCAATAAATGACATCCATTTCAAGAATCATGTAGTCGGGCGGGCGCACCATACACATATTGCTCTAGTAGCTATGCTTATGTGCTTCACCGGCATGAAAAATAGGTTTCAGAAAAAGCGGCTGGTATGTTATTTCGGTATTTCTCTTTCAAAACAACGTTTGGATATTTGTATCACAAAGGGTGAAATTTCTCCAAAACAGCCTTGCAGCTGTCGCAAGGCTGTCCCCCAAAACACGCCTCGTGCTCCTGGTGCGCCCTCAACAGCAAAGAACGGTGATAAAGCGATGAAGTGAACTGGCTTTGGCACCAGGTATTGAACTCTTGAAATTTGACATGGGGTACCCCTCCAAGGAACGAATCCTTATCCCACCGAAAAAGGAAGATTCTTGACTCAAAAGTGCCTTGGAATATGTTAGTTCCCTTCCCAGGAGGGTACCAACAATAGCTATGTCTTAAAGGACTTATATAACTTGTTCAAACCATCATTTGAATATCTATGTCATCTATGTTTAAATGTCTGAGATGTATCTATCTGGAGAGTAGCCACCGGAAGTTTTTCTTCCGGGCTTGGGGGCCTTGAGGCATGAACATGAAAACATCTTATCCAAGTCATCTGCTGGGAGGCAATATCATCTCAAAGACAATTTTAGGATCTGAAATGTGAACAGAAGGCATATCAGCCACGAAAAAAAACCTTATGACTTTCCATTTTAATACTGGTTGGCTAATAAGGATCCTGATAATGGCGTATTATAATCCCTATATAACTGGACAGTATAATCCCCTATATACCCTAAACAACCATTGTTTTTTCATTGCTCATAATGACTTTTTCAGTGGACTCCCATATAAAACGCTTCAAGTTTTGCTCAAGGTTACCTGCGTCCACGCAAACTTCGTGCAGTTCGTTGAGGAGGATTCGCGAGTGCATCCTATTCACCGTAACTTGTCGTTGATGGGGACCCCAAGAATCCGGTCGACCCCTCCCTAGGACCCTCGTAGGATTGATTGATGGTCATATCAATTCCCATAGTGGAAATCCCTGGAATTCTTAGGCACATACTGGGATGTCCTGCTGGTACTTAGCAAATAGATTCTAACCCCTATATAAATAGGTTGGATATACGTCCCCTAAGTAGGTGAAATAATCCAACTTACTAAGTAGTTACGATCACTTCCAGCCGGACACCCGGCACGTACATAGCTGGGAATCCTTAGAGGGGTGATGCAAATTTCCAATTTCCATTCCGATCCCGCTTCCTCGAAAAAACACAGTTGCAAGCTCCACAAGGTCAAACAGAAAAAGTTGAGATCCCCCGCCACATTGGGACGGCCGTGCAGGAAAAGTCTGCGACCTTTACCCATTCGAGGTCCGGGAGACACCCTCAGCCGGCGGATTGGTTGAAGACCAACAAGCTCCAGGATGATCTATATGAACCTAGGTGTTAGGTGTATAATATATATATATATATACACATATATTCTCACACATGTAGTTGTAGAATATGTCAGTGTATAAATGTACGTTTAATTATACGTACCAAATTTATATTCATACCGTAATATGTATAGACATGTATATACATACATGTGCTGAAAATTATTTGCATGTTTCCTCTGTTTCCTTTGAATTAAACGTCACATAATCTTTCTAATTGACTGGTACGAGTACATCACGCGGTTAACGTCACTCAAGATTCACCGAGAATAGAGGTTCTTTTGCATCTCTAGAGGGCCTCCAGACAAACTTATCATTTGTTTCTTTCAAACAGTTTACCCCCCCTCCCGAGAATTAACATGTCCCCAAAAAGGGGACCATTTTGAAAGGAAATGAATCATCTGAACCAACCATCAATTTTCGGGGGATATGTTAGTTTTCAGGGGGGGTAAGTTTTGAGACTGTGAAGTTCCTCCCTTTTTGGCCGACGAATGCCGAAACCCAAACAAAAAAAGAAGCTCCATCAGCTTTTTGAGAAGCACACCAGGTATTTCAGAAGGTTTTTTGTTTGTTGTTCGGTGATCCAACAGTTGCACTTCTTGATTGTAGTAATTTTTCAAAAAGAATGATAAATATTATTGATCTTCTCATATTGTTGATGGAAGAAATCCGGCTAACCAGTTGATATAGAGAAGATCCCATTTTTCATGGGGTTTCAAAGATAACAGGTGGTGCAGGATTCCTTCCATCAACAGTATGTCTGTGCTGGTTCCAAGTTCCCTCAATTTGGTATTTCATCATCATTGCTCCATGCCCCCCAAGGCTACGTACCACTGAAAAAAGCTCTAGATACCAATGCATTCCTCGGAGTTTTGCTAATCTAATCAGTCAAATTGAGCGTAAAGTGTAAAAAAAGTCTAGACTATAGACTATCATTATACTCTGGGGCTGCAACCAATGCTCTTCCCATTTCCGTTTTCTTCGAATACTTCTTTGAACTCTGATCATTAAATAAGTTCCTTATTTTCAGCATTTTTCTTTCAAGAAAGCAGCCTACATAACCGCCCCACAACAATCTGTAACCCCCACAAGAAATTCAAGGATTTCGGGTGCCACCGCGTTTGCTGTTGGCATATGTGTCACCGTGTGTTTCTGTGAACCCTGAGCTTCCTAACGCGTCAGCCAGACCAGGATCGTACATCAAGACCTGCAGCAGTGCAAAGGACAACAGAAGGGGCTGGGAAATTCCTCGTGGTTTCCACCATGGCCTACAAATATCACTAAGCTCTGCACAAATTTCCAAAATACTCTGGGGAAAAAACTGCTGTGAAATGGGGCGAAAAATGGCATCAACAAAGCAATCAAATGAAGATTCATACCCGCACCCCTTAGGGTCACAGAAACCTTTGCAAAAAAACTTTATCCATCAATCAACAACTCTGCAGTTGACTTTTCATGGTCAATGGCAAAGACACAAAAACAAATGACCCGCCTCCTCCGCAATGAGTAAACCTAAACCCCAGAAATTCAAGAGCACGGTGATCCTCGGTGGAAATTCAACAGCTACAGCAGGGGGCATTCACATCGGAACTCGAACATATGGAGAATCCATGTTGCATCATCGGAAACGAAAGGAAATTGCGGATGTTTCAGGGTATTTCTGGGTTGGTTTCCATGTGACAAAATCTAGCAAACGTCTACCTGAAAAATTCATGTTGTCATTTGTCACGTATATATTAATACCTTCGCTTGTTGTTCAGCTTTTCTATACAAAGCTTCAGCTGTACCGGCTGAAATTAGTCTCACTTCAAACAAAAATGTCTCACAACTCACTGCCGCGAAAAAAAAAAAAAAAAACAATCACTACTGTATGGAAAGCCTATTAAACCAGAGATTCCCCATGGCTCCAAATCCCCATGCCCTGAAAAAATTGAATATCTTTCTCACAACCGTTTCTCGGCCCCATGTGATTTATCGTTTAAAAAAAAAACGAGGGTGTAAACAAGAAAGAATACACAAACCCCAAGTTTAATATTGAAAAATGATGGTAAACTTCAATAGGGAGTATTTTAAGTATACGAAAGAAGGATACTTAAAGAATATCTGTAAAGGATGGATGCAAAAAAAACGAATTTTGAGGTAATCCCCCCTCCTAGTGGCTGAGGTGGAGGTGGAGATCCCAAAAAAAACCTTGCACATTTGATCCCGATGCTGACGGAGGCACCCTTACCGTGGAAGTCAAGCCGACCATTCAAAAAATAGTCCCTGGAATTGTTGATGAAATGAATCCCTACTCTTAAATATGGAAAAGACCACTATTTTAGTAGGGATTTATAAATTTTATAATCAACAATTCCAGGGTACTATTTCTATAATGATCTTTGACTTCAGGGTATGTATATCTGTATATCTGTATATCTTATATCTATAGGTGAACTCATATACCTAGAACCAAATGACGACTCTATCTTTGAAGGTAAATTTCTCAAAACCAATGCCGAAATTCCAACCAAATCATTTGGGTTCCAGGTATATATAGGTAAATATATATATATATATTTATCTATATATAATGTTAGCTGTTAGTTCAATTTCCGGAGTCTGGAAGCCGCTGTCTTGGAAGTGTCTTGGGTGACATCCCTTCCCCTCATCCAAGTGACAGATCTACTCGACAACAACCATTCCAAAAGACATGTCTCACTGCAGCGCCTTGGAGTAATGGCGCATTTTCGGGTCCGAATAATTGGTCGACTTCTCGGGTCTCTATCAACAAGTAGTTTTTCCCTGCCTTGAAAATAGGCAAACTTCACCCCAAAAGGAAAGGTTTGTCTCCCAAAAAAACACCTATGGCTTTTTGTATGGGCGGTTGGTTTGCTATTAGTTTTTTAGGGAGTGTAAATGTTTGATTTAAAAAAAATGTAGCCCCACTTAACCGAAGGTTTAACACAAAGGAATGTAGAGTTATTTTGTTGTTGCTAGTTGGTGGTTTCAACCTCTTTGAAAAATATGACCGTCAAATTGGATCATGTCCCCAAGGGTGAAAATATCACATATTTGAGTTGCCACCACCAGGTTGGTGTTAGCTTTGAAACCAACATGTTGCATGTTTGTTGAAGTTCTGTAGCTCCTCCAAGAGCTCTCTCACTTTCTTGGCATAGCTCGAAATCATGAACTAGGTAACTAGGCTTCAACCCATGTGAAAATATCGAATAAATCAAGTTTCATCAAATCCAAGGAGTAGGGATGAAAGTAAGAATGGTAGGAAACCACTGGTTGGAACGATCTATCTCCAGCATACTTGGAATTCAAATCTATCCGTGCAATGGTGGTGAAAAAACTTAAGCCACTGCCAGCCATCACACTTTCGGTCAGCAGGTCCGTGAATTCACCCCGGTCAGAAAGGTAGTGAGCAGAGCTCGTATCTCAAATTTCCGCTGTTTCGTACGTACCCATGACGGATCCATGGGACGAACGGTATATTTACCTACATGGATGGTTGCTTTTTATGGTTTTCATGTAGGTAAATATAATATACATGGATCCTATGGGGTATGTTTCAGGAATGCCTCTTTAAAATATCAACACCATTGGGCTCTGAAAGCCCGAAATGCTTTCAAGTGAATCTTTCAGCTTTTACAGAAAGTGGGTACACGAAAAACACACAACAAAACAATGTACCCGATGATTCAAGACCTACCAGTTTTTTCCATCTCAGGAAAAAAAACACCTGGACAAACGAAACTAACAGCTTGCCCCGTGAAAATAGGCTGAGGGCACCAAAAGGAAATGCATCGTCCAACAAAATTGATTTTCATGGCTAAACTCGGGTAGCACATTTGCGTGTATGCGGTGGATTTTTGGCAAGGGGGAGGGGTGAGACCCCAACTTCTGCACTGCTGGAAATTGATTCAATGTTCGGTCACCGAGTCGCTGGTGAACATCTGGTTTCTCGCATACTGGGATGTCCATGGTACTTAGTAAATGGATTGTAACCCCTATATTAGTAGGTTGGATATACGTCCCCTAAATAGGTGAAATAAACCAACTTACGAACTAATTACGACCACTTCCATGGACACCCTATAGTATCCCCTGCATTTTTCGAAGGGACGATAGAAAAATGACGATAGTGAATAATCAGGAAGAATTGACCTCAAAAAACCATGTAAGGTATCTTGTCCTAGGGATCCAATCACCTTCTGAGAATGGTAATGGAACCTAAATACCGTGCTGAGGAGGTGATTATACGCCCCAATCATCATCTGACAAGGTGATTGGATCCCTAGGGTTGAGTAACTTATCTGCTCGGTATATTCATAAAATTCCCTCTGCGAACCGCCATTTACCATGGAAGTCAAAGACCATTAAAAAAATAGTCCGCTGGAATTGTTGCTGAAATAAATCCCTACAAACATAATGGTCTTTTCCAAAATACTGTTTTTTTGCTGTAATGGTCTTTGGGCCCCCAGGGTTTACATGAAGGGTGAATTTCACGCAATAATATGAATAGAACTGCTGACCACATTACACATGAAGACCTCGCGGCAAACGGTCCCAAACTGCCAACAAACACCACCCACAAGCAATAGCAAGATACGAATGATATCATCTTCTGCCATCACTTCACTCTCTACATTTTCCTCTGTAGTCATAGCACCAAAGACCTGTCGCTGGAATTAGGGAGTAGGTAATGGGAAGGTGGGACTCTGATCTTGTTGCCATGGGTTTTCAGCAAAGCCTCATGATGGGACTCAACTGATTGTTTTCTGGGGCCCAGAAATATACAAAAACCCACGAAAATTCAAATAAAAACCCTAAATAGGAGCTCGAGTGAATCAAAAGTCATTCAGACATTCTGGGTCATTTTGCTCCAAATATAATCAGTTTCCTTTGCGAAATTCCTGTCGGTTTTTTTTGGGGGGGGTGCATGGACCAAAAAGCCTCAATTTCAACCAATGCAGCTGCTGAAGCTGTGGGTTTTGGCAGGTTTCGGCGCCACGGTTTGGTAATTAGTTCCTTCCCCCGAAACGCTCCAATAAGCGTGCCATGGAAGTTGAAACTCTTTGACTGTTGAACCCAAAACTGCTTGGTGGTTTCAACCAACCCATTTGAAAAAATATGATCGTCAAAATGGGAAACTTCCCCAAGGTTCGGGGTGAAAGTAAAAAAAATATTTGAAACCGCCACCTAGAAAACCTTGATGATGATTCTCCACGGTTTTTTTCGCAGCTCGTCTGGGGCCGAACATGCGAACTATCGCTTCCGTTTGGTAAAACAACCAAAAGCAATCCAAAGATATGCCACGTAGGTGCTCTTGATCACAATCCTTCCAGAAGTCCAGGTTAACTAGATGATACAGGAGTTTACAAATTGAAGCATATGTATACATTGTAGTACAGGTATATTTGATGTTGAATGTGGGACATCTTCTGCTCATTTAGGGGTTATCCTCCATTCCAGGAAACATCAAATTACACGGGGAAAAAAATATAATATCAACATGCCCCTGGAAGTCAAAGACCATGTTAAAAAAATAGTCCCCTGGAATTGTTGATGACATAAATCCCTACTAAAAGTTCATGGTCTTTTTTCCAAAAGACTATGACTATTCAATGGTCGACAAACGGACCCCCGGGGATAGCATATATATATATATACATATATATAAAGAGACTCTCACATCATTTTTTGATCCCACTTCGCAGCAGATTTGTCACAATTGAAAAACACGAAGTACAGGAAAATTTTCCTTAGTCAAATCGAACCTTAGGCCAAACCCCAAGGAACGAAATTTATCAGAAACGAAAACCTCTCCAAACGACTCACATAGCCACCCTGAACCGGATGGGCCAAACCCCTATCCTGAACAGGCCCAATGGCACTCAATCCCCTCAGAAATTCAGAAAATCATTTTGAAAAAGCTGGCTTCCGAACTCGATTTGACCCTCTACTGGTGAGTTGCTAAAAAGCAAACACCACCGTATACAAACCTCCCGAGAGCGAGTGACTCTCTACCGGTGAGTTGCTAAAAAGCAAACACCACCGTATACAAGCCTCCCGAGAGCGAGGAGGGTGGGGGGGAGCTTGAGCCAACACACTTCGGGATACATCATGATGTTAGTCTCTTTACCCCCGGGGCCGTGGAGACAAAGAGACTCTCACATCATTTTTTGATCCCACTTCGCAGCAGATTTGTCACAATTGAAAAACACGAAGTACAGGAAAATTTTCCTTAGTCAAATCGAACCTTAGGCCAAACCCCAAGGAACGAAATTTATCAGAAACGAAAACCTCTCCAAACGACTCACATAGCCACCCTGAACCGGATGGGCCAAACCCCTATCCTGAACAGGCCCAATGGCACTCAATCCCCTCAGAAATTCAGAAAATCATTTTGAAAAAGCTGGCTTTCGAACTCGATTTGACCCTCTACCACGTCCCCCAACCCTTCCGGAAGGAGGCTCAAGTGTGGAAAAAGAGGGCTTCAACAGGTGAGACCTGAAAACGGTGAGAAACGGAGTAAAGTCTAGGAGTCTAGGATCGTTCAAGGGTAGTTTGAGCTCTGCTAAAACTGCAAGTCCTTCATTAATGTACACTCTAGCTGTCTTTGCAGCTTGCCATCGACCTTGTACTAAAATGCGGTCGAGAGAGTGGTGCTTTGAGAACCACCAAGTGGCTCCCCCTTGGCGAAGGCTGTAGGGGCGGAAACCAAAGGATGTAACCTTCAAGGCTTCTAGAGCATCGTTAAACAGTTTTCTCCATCTGGCAGGAGAGACCGTTAAAGGATCTCCCGACTTAGCCTTGTTCATCCAATGCAAAAGGGGTGGGAGCAGAACATCATGGGCCAAGACGACACTCTCTGCGGCTCCCATCCGCTTACCACCCTTAGTGAGCCCCAATGATAGCACGACTCGACGACCTGACGCTTCAGCAAGGAAATGACTACGACAACAGCCAAGGACTTCTCTGTGCGGAGCATCCCATAAAAACCAATCAGTAATGAGACCGCGAAGGCAAAATGCCCATGAAAACACGCCCAGCCACACATTGAATGGAGAAGGTGCTCAATGATTGGTGGAGCACGGTTAGGGACCTCATTTATTGCCCAAGTTTTAAGCAAACGCCATGCTCCAGGAAGGTGTCCACGGATTTTAGGGTCCATGTCTTGGAGCCCTGCCACGCAGTCAGAACCGACTGCTCGGCCTTGGCCTTGATACCAAAGATGCTCCAAGAAGTCACAGACAAGAGGATCCAACCGCTCCCGCTGCGTCGGCAGAACGAGGGAGTTAGCACGAAGAAACAGTAGGAAAGAATCAATAGCCTTTTGATAGCGAGCCTTAGTAGAAGGTTGTACAGTAAGTTGACGCAACGTGCCCAAAGCACGCCGTTTGTTTGCTCTTTCTGTTGGATTGGATCCTTCAAGAATCCTCTTACCCATTCCTAAAACGTGTGCGAACTGCCCTGCCCCAACGGGAGGGCTTATCAGCTGGGTTAGAGTCTGTGTGGACATAGCCCCACAGACATTGGGATCCAGATACCAACAAAAGAGCATTGATACGGCATAAAGTACGTCGCAACTTCTTACTGCTACTCCTTCCTCGACTGAGGGCATGTAGGCACACCATCGAGTCTGTCAAATGTAAAAAACGGCATCGCAAATGCTTCTGGTGTGAAATTCTCCACTGCAATGAAGTCAAAATGGCTCTCAGTTCAAGGCTATTGATATGTTCTGGGTTGCCTTTCCATTTCCAACCGGCAACCACCTTCCATTTCCATAATTTGCTCGGCACTGATGCACGTAGACGCTGGAAGCGAACCTGTTCTGAGGATGATCCAGAGATCATTAAATCTTCCCCTTTCATGGAAACTAAGTTCCCCAATTTTTGGGCCAGGAGTGAAGCACCGTCACTCCCGCCAACACCCCTCAGGGGCCGCAATGGAAGTCGCACCAGGCGGTCTTGAAGAAATACACGGCTTTGAGGATGAAGCTGGTCAAGAATTTGCTGAGGTGTGAATTCCCGGCATAGCCCACGAACAGAAAACAACTCACCTAGCAACCACGCCACCACGGGAACGGCCCACGAGTTACCAATCAAGGTATGGCGAATATCATTGTAGGAAGAGCTGCTTCGTTGAGATTTGGGGGCACACTGCGTCGTATACCCAACCGGGAAGCCCATGGCGGCTTCCTTTTGCTCAGGAGATGGCAGTCTCAAATCTCCTGCGCGATTCACTAGACAATTGCCAGACGTATATTGATATGGTGGGAATCTAAAAGAATCCGCTGCCCAACTGGTGAAGGCCAGCTGGCTTTCTACCAGCATGTGATCTCGGCCTTGATGTGGTGAAAGTGGGAAAAGGCTTATGAGGATCAACCTTTGTCCATCCCTCCCGACACACGTCATCAAGGTGTTGGAACCCGCACAGTTCCACGACACCCGGAGAGTCTGACTCAGGAGGAATCAACTTAACTCCCGGCTGTTCCAAGAGTTCCCAAGATAGCCAGTAGTACCGCGGTCGATTGCACCATAGAAACTTTCCAGCTTCACAACGCCAGGGAAAAGCTCCAAAGTCTTCTGACATGATGCGCAGATCGTCCTCGTCCATCGAAGCTACTGATTCCATCAGCGTATGGACCTGAGCCCACACAAAGGAGTCCTTGACGAGCTCCCGAATAGGCCGCACGTGCACAAACAAGGAAGAGCGGGCGTCCCGTAGGGCACCTTGACGGTCCGCATTAGACCACTTACCCCCTGACACGGGGGTCCAGCGCCAAGGATAACCATTGAAGCCTTGGGAGAAAGCTCCCGCCCAGCCACGGACCATATTTTCATCGATGTCTTCCACACTGGGTACTACCAATGTACCAGAAAAGTTCGCTTCTACTACCCGGCTAACACTTGAGTTGACTTCCACGCTGATATGACCAATGACCTGCATGTCTAATAGGTCAAGCGCAACGCGCAAGGCCCCTATTCCATCGAAAAGACCTATACTGAGCACGCGATGGTCTGTCTGATCTTCCGCTAAATCACCTCGAATAGCACCTTGAGATGCCATAACTCCCAGAGAGGTAAGCCCTTGGCTTACACAGATCCCGCCACCTGACGACGAGGCATCGCTGCAAGTCACCAAGGAATGCATGGGGAGCCGAAAATCCAAACGGGCAAGGCAACGAACCGCAGTAGCTCCAGCTTGACTTCGGATGGTATGGGCAAGCGTCTGGAAACGACCTGGTCAAAACTCTCAATTATAGCTCCACACCGCGGGAAGACAGCCCAACAGGGAGCGCCTGAACATACTGATGTAGACCAGACCCCCGCATGCTACTTGGAGATGTCTCTGGGTGGCCCATGCCTGGCCAGCCAGGGTAGCTGCGATTGAAAGGTACTTCAGTAGCTTCTGCTCCCGTGGGTATGCTACTCCTAAAACGCCATCGACTTCTCCTCCTTGGACTTCCGCCCGAGGTTTGCGCTCCACAGACTTCTTCATGTTCCTGGGAATCTCCCAAGTTCATACTGACCTCGCAATGATAGAACAGGAGCGGCCACACTCCCGTCAAGCTCCACCATTTGAGTAGCCTTCACCCGCTCCAGGAGGTCGTAGTTGTCCAAATAAATTCGCCACGGGTTACCTGATCCAGTAAAAGGCCGATCTTTCCGCAATTCCGCTTCACAAAGGTTGCACACTCCCGCCAAATTCCTGTGAACATGCTGCGCCAGGCTGACTGAGTTGAGAAAACCCATTGGGAGAACTCGGGAATGCAAGTAGACCTCCTCGCCGCGTAAGGAGACTGGCAAGACCTCCTCTGGGACCCTTTTGTTGAAACACAGAAAGGGAAACCAACACTCCGGGACCCTCATAACATAGAAAAAGCATCGGACATCCTCGCTACTGACCAACAGGTTCTCGTCAGGCTGCAAGAAGAAAGGGCTCATTCCACTCCAGCTTGGAAGCGTAGCTACGTCACCTGCCATGCTCTGACATAAATTGTTCAGAGGTATAAGGTTCATGATGAGACGAAAAATCTCAACACCCTCCGGCGTGGTCTCATCTTTCAGCACTCCAAAAAGTCCATTCAGGAACAGCCCATTCAGCCCTTCAAAAACTGACTCCCGAGGCATCAAACCACAAACACCACGGTCAACCAGACCTTTGCAGACCTCAGCCCATTGGGAGTCCGGAACCATCACCCGCGGCTTCGAGGCAGCCACCACTCAGCTCGTGGTTTGAGATAAAGGGGATAAGTTCCACATAATGGCGTGCTCCTAAGGTGCAAACTTCATGTAGAGGTACACGACCTATTTCTGCAGGCAGGGCAGGCTCAATGTTACTCCAGGAAAATTGCCTTGCAACTTTAACTTCCTCACCCTGGTAGTCAACCCCGCGATGGGTGAAAAAGACTTGCCAGTCAACAGGGTCTAATCTTCCAGGGATCGAGCACCAACGGACCACCTCACGTTCCAACTCCCGTATACAGGAGCATTGGAGATCATTCGCTGAGAGGTCACAAAACAAATCACCACCCCATACAGAATTCAAACCCAGGACGACCAAATTAAGCCAGGACATCTCATCATCTGAGGCAGACAGTTTGCAACTGCTCTTTGGAGGTAGGGAGTGGGAAAAGGGACAACCTATTCCTACCCCCCGTGGTCTTGCTGCGAAGTGGGACTGAAACGAAAACCTCCAAAAGACTTTGCAGAACTGTTGCTCCTACTCCTTTTAAACTTTCACCGCCTTCAAAAACACTCGCCAACTTTTTCTCTCCTGAATGCCGCGGAGATCCGGCCACATCCTCTGGTGGAAGTGATCCTCGAGCCCTCCTTTTCAGCGGGCAAAAACTGTACAGACGAATCAGCCTCCAAGGCTGACCCTTCTCCAAACTTCTCAAGGGTACCTCTCCCGGCACCGGCCATTAACTTGGGAGATTCAAAACTCCCGGATCCTCCAAACACAGGGGGCGAGCCCTTACCAGCCCGACAAGCCCTGTGCTCGTTTGAAATCCTCATACTTTCTGAGCCCCTCACTTGAAACGGCTCCTCACTCACCAAAAGGCCTACTTCTTCTTCGGCCCTTTGCCCTCCTTCTCCTTGTCCGCCCAATCTCCGTCCGATCTTTCCCATCCCGCCTCAGGCCAGACGGAAGGGATGCCAGGTAGCTTGTCCTCGCCTCGTAGTATGACTCCTTGTGGGCATGGTGAAGCTCGGAGAATTGAGCGATGCTGTTGTGGTCGCTCAGGGGCAGCTCCATCTTTTGAGCCACGGCCCAATGCGTTCCATTGAGCACTGACTCGCAGCTCTTCAGTCGCTGCGCTATAGTGTCGGCCGCTTGTGCCGGTTTTCCTCGGATCAGCTGATCCAGGGCCACGGACAAGTTCAGCATCTCCCGGGCCATAGGCCCAGAGGCCTTCCTCTGAACTTCCTGGTTGAAGTACATTGTTGCCACCGGACGATTGCTGAAACCATCCATGTCCTCCCCCTGTCCAGCCAGAAGACTCTGACGCATCGCCTTCAAGCTCTCGTAACAAAGCGCCCCTGGGCACTTCTCCCCCACACCTTTTGCCTTGTTGTCCTCCATGAAGAGGCCCTCGTCCTCGCTCTCCGCTCCACCAGTCTCGGTTGAACTGCTGGTTGAACTCCTTGACGAGCTCTTGCTTCGGCTCCTCTTCTTGGTCAGGATCTTTCGGGCTTTTCTTGCCACTCATCTCCGAACCTTCTCCCGAGAGTCTTACCCGGTGCCTGCAAACAGGGACTGGTACTTCTTCAGGGAGGCAGTTACCGGATGATGCCCATCCAACACGGTAGTGCTCGGCTTTGACGATGAGCTCTTTCCCTCCTCCTTTTTCTTCTTTTTCTTCTTCTTTTCTCTCTCCTCCTTCTTCTTTTCTTTTTCTTCTTCTTTCCCTCTGCCTCTTCTACGTCCTCCTCCTCTGGGACTCCCGGGGTTCGAGGAGCATCCTTCTTCCCCAGCTCGTCTCCTCTCTTTCTCAGTTCTGCCAACTCGTCTCCCGCAAACTCGGGAGAAGGCCCTGCCGCCACCCACTCCTCTTGAGCCACGCCTTCCTTCAGGAGATATCCTTTGACTCCGTGTAGAAGCCGGTCTCCGCTTTCGACGTGGCCACAATCGACAGGACAGACTAAAACCTTGATGGGCTCCATAGGATCTCCGGAATGAACTCAGGCCTTCGGAGGTGGTGCCTCGCGCCATCACCTTCAGCTCCACGCGACTGCCTTCTAACTCTACCTTGCTCACCTTGCCGGCTAACTTGACGATGTTGCTGTAGTAGTGGCCCTCCGTCACCACCAAGGATTTGCCCCCCCCCATGAACTCCGCCACATTCACCTCTCGAAGGGGGAACTCTTCTCCCCTCTGCCACTTGGCTTCCACTCCGTCGGGGGCCACACCTCCATCGCCTCTCATCCCGGGTCTCCTCAACACTCCTCTGCGTGCTCCCCTTGGAGCTGCTTTGGGCCGTGCCCTCATGGGGCGTCCTCCGGCCTTGGCCTTCGCTTTCACCTTCGGTCGTGCCTTGGGCGCCATGATGACGACCTCCAGGCGTTAGGATTCTCCTTTCTGAAATCGCGTCCTCTCTGTCTTTTCTTAACTCCTTTGCTCTTGGATTCCTTCTGGCGATGCCTCTTCTGGCCACGATGGGAATCTCCTTCTCTGCCACTGCCTCTTGCCCGGTCTGTTGGGGGGTTGACCGGTGACCTGGGTCTCTCTTTTCCTCGCTCCTGCTGGCTCTCTCTCTTGCCGTGATCTCCTCTACCACGGGCTTCCTCAGCTCTCTTCCTCTCTTCTGCGTTGTCTCTATCTTCTTCTCGTCGGCTCCTCTTCCTTTCTCGCGTGTTTGGTGGTTCGCCGTCACGTGGACTAAGTTGGATAGGCAAGGGCCTAAGACCAAGAGGTGCACCTAAGCAACCACGTTGGAAAGGGCGATATGCTCGCTCGGGCTTGGCTGGTTTAGCTTCCTCCTTCGGGGCCTCCGGCTTCTCTTCCTTAATCTCTGCTTCTTTTGGCTTCTCTTCCTTAGGCTTCTCCTCGACCACGGACTTATCCTCCTCAAGGCTCTGTGATGATTCGGCTTCTTCGGACTCCTCTTCAGCGTCAGGGCTGACCTCACTCTCTTTCTTCCTCTCCTTATCTCCGGTCTCCTCTTTCTTCACGTCCACCGGAGCGGCCTTCTCAGGCTGACTCTTAGGAGCAGCAGCTGGAGGTGCTTCAGGAGTATCAACTCCCGGTGGCGCAGCTCCGTGTGCCTTAGCAGTTGCACCTGCCAAAGGCTGAGGATTCGCACTCCCAAACTGGCTTTCCACCAAGTCTAAGAGCCCACCAGCACAATTCCTGAGGATCGCTAAACCCTCAGTATCGTCAGACCACCGAAGCTGCTGACCCCAAAGAAAACGGATACGCCCTACTGTCCGACACCCCACACACAATCCACCTAGGGGTCTTCCACAGTCAGGGCAAACCATTAGCTAGCTTAAGCCAACACACTTCGGGATACATCATGATGTTAGTCTCTTTACCCCCGGGGCCGTGGAGACATATACCTCATTTATGAGTCCCATTAGCTATACCTCCTTTAAAAACACCATAGGACTCCTCAAAAAGAACCACGGGAACCAACCGGGCCGTTTTGGGCACCGTTTCTCCACGCACCCAAACAAAACGCCTCCGCGCAAAGGATGTCTTGTACCTTGGGTGAAAAGGGGATATGTGATCGTTCCCAGGAGGGTAAACTGGTAGGTAGCATATAATCACCCAATTGGCAAGGACTATAAGTGGTATATAAGTGGTATAGCACCCCTGTTTGAGGTCTACCACACTGCCTCCAATCCAAAAACCTCTGACCCTTTTTTAACCTCCAAAGGTCAGACGTTAAAAAAAAGAAAAATTATGAGCAAACAAATAGTAGAGGAATACCAACAAACAAAAACTGGGAGGTGGTTTCAACCCCTTTGAAAAATATTGGTCAAAACGGGAATCTTCCCCAAATAGGGATGAAAATAAAGAAATATTTAAAACCACCACCTAGAAAAAGAAACACGCAAACACCCCACTTCTGAGCAACAAAACTCCCAAACGTGGCTTTGTGGCTTCCAAACCAAGGAAGCCAAGTTCCTTGTTTTGGAGTTTGTTTTTTTCCACCAGGGAGCCTCCTATTGATTTCTTACATAAAAAAACACAACCAAGGTACATGGCACACTTGAACTTCCGCATCCAACACTGGTCGACCAAACTCTCGGTTGATGAGGTAGCTATGCCATGGTGGATGCTGGCAGCGGCATGCATGGGGTGGTTGCGGAAACTGTGGAGATGTTTCAAGGACTTGGACTATAAGGAGAAAAAACATGGAAAAAAACCCGCTATATATATACATATATAATATCATATATATATATACGTGGTGGTTGATGATTTTTTTTCCGACATCAACATTTGTTTGAGACCAAGACTTTTTTGGGGGCTAGATACACACGGAAAAGTGTGTGTGATATTGTGAAAATACACAGGGAGTCGGTTAGTTTTTTATTGCTTGCTTCTGAAACCATTCTTCAGGACATGTCTTTTTAGTTGAGAAATCCTTTCCAAGTTGGTGGTTTCAGCCCATTTGAAAAATATTATATAGTCAAATTGGATCATTCCCCCAGGTAGGGATGAAAATAAAAAATATTTGAAACCACCACCTAGTTTTTTTGTAGGGCTGGAGAACAAGCCCAACAACAGTCACCAGCAAATAATTCACCACTGAGATCCTCCGTTTTTGCGGGAGCTGCTGCAGTCGTGGTTGATTGGGAGGCGAGTTATTTGACAAAACTCACATTTCGGTAAGTGTTTTTTTAACAAACCCTTAGCGCTTGTTTTTTTGGGAGGGGTGTAATGGTTGGCGAATAGGGATCCTCAAAAATTGCCTCCGTTCTAGTTGCAAGTTACATAAAGACCCTAAAAACCAAGCTCCTGGTTTTATCAAAATCACCAGGCTTTGGTAAAAAAAGGTGACCCCGGGCCCCGACCTCAAAACGATTAGAGTCAAACGCCCAGGTGACTTCATCCACATAGAAAGTCCTCGAAAGATTCGCAAAGATTCGGCCGGGCCCCTGCCACACCCCCAGGGTTTGCTAGCCGGCCTTATTAATGGTTTAGCCAAGCCCGAAAAATAAGGCCGGCTATTTCTGGGGAGGTTACGTGAGGGGTTGGTTGACCAGTCATGACTTCTTGGGATAAAAATGTATGGCAGCCACCCCACAAATGAGCAGTTTTGTCTTCATTTAATGATCTAAACTAGCAATATACCACTTGTTTCAAGCATAAATCTTTGCCAGTTTAAAATCAAAATTTACGAACCTCCAAAACCAAAAACCAAAAGAACTTGATGATTGGTGTTTCATTCAGGGTTACTCCCCTAGAAATCTTAACGAACAAATACTAAAAGTGGTGAGAAGGGAAGGACTGAAGGGGAACTCCTTCAAAAAATCTGGTGATTTTGGATACACCCCCGAAAACTAATATGGAACCTGAAAATTAAGAAGAGGAGAAGCATCTACCAACTAATTACCCAAGTTTGGGTTCCAGGTCAGTTTTGGGGGGATTTAACGATGACTGGGATTTGTTGTTTTTAATCCTGGAGTCGATTCGTCGATGGTGTGAGTCTAAGTTATCTGTCAGGGGCATCGGCCATGCTGTTGCTCCCTTCCAAGGTGTCTATATATAGACACATATATGTCTATATCAAAAGTATATATATATATATAGATATATCCTAGCCCCCTTTCAAGCATCTAACCCACATCCATACACGGTTTCGGCAGCTCCATATGTTATATAGGTTTCAGAAGCAACATGTGGTGGCTTTCACCCAGCTTCAAACTGAAGCTGACCTGTATGTCACCCTAAGAATCATTGGACCCTCCTGTAGAGAACTTTGACTCTGTTTTTAGCAGGGGAGGGGTTTGACTCTGTTTTTCGCAGGGTGTATACTGGTTGGTGGTTGAACCAACCCCTTCGAAAAATATGAGTCAAAATGGGAATCTTCCCCAAATTTCGCGGTTAAAATAATAAAAAGTACTGTATTTGAGTTGAAAAAATATTTGAGTTGCCACCAGCTAGTATATAATACGCTCAAGCCTTGACTTGCTTTTCGAAACACAACTTCTCTTCAGTCAGAAATTGCTAAAAACACCCCGAAAGATTAACATCTCGAACCTGAAAATGATGGGACTGGGAAGATGATTTTTTAATCTTCCAGGGGGGCGGGTATTCTCAGGTTCCAGCCGTTAATCTTCCAGGTAAGAGTATGTCTTCCGTCAAAAGACTAAGCCTTTCGCCCCGCCGGACACAAATTTGACATAAAATCCAAGTGGCAGCATATGCCGCACGGGATTGAAGATCGTCCTTTGGAAGGCGCAAAACTTGGGGAGGAAGCCCCGTGATGGATGTGGTTTTCAAATCCCCCCCATCGAAAAGCACAGATCAAATATTGGATTTTAAAAAAAAATATCATATAAATGGAAATCATGTGTGTAGATATGTACATGTATCTCATATCTATTTTAAGAAAAAAATATAGATATATAAAGATATATACGTACATACATTGTATGTATATAGATATAGAATCAGATATATGAAAAGACCCAATATATCAAAGCCGTTTTCTTGGGTGCCAGATTGGCAAAAAAAAACAGCTTGGAAAAAATCAGGGGCCCCTACTTCACTAGGTCACATACACAAAATCCCCTCATTCGGAGCTCTTTTTGGGCGTCGATTTTTCAAGTCTTGCCAAAGGAGGGTTTGTCAAATAATATGTTCCAAATAGGGCTTGGACAAAAGGATTGCTGAGGAACAAGAATAAGTGACGCAAAAGACTCCACAAAGTCACAACTCTTTAACATGAATTTAATAACTTACTTATACCTGGATCTTCCATATATGTAAAGTTTCTGTTTCTTGGTAGGTTTTTTAGGTGAAGAGGCACAAATTTTACACACTTGGAAGATCCAGGTATTACACTGTAGCCTCAAAAAGATGGTTCACAGAATCGAATTGATACAAAATATCAAACTACATGGCAGTCCCAAAAAATTGGTTTTAGGATACCGGGCTAAACAAATACAGTACTATGTGTGCAATATTTTATCGTAAGTTTGGAGGGTCCACAAGCACCATTTCATCACCTTTGAAGCTTGAGTTAAAGCTTGAAAGGTTGAAAATCGGTGGTTTCCAGATGGATGTTGACCCGAAAATAGTGGGGTTTTCCCCCCACATCATCCATTTTAATAAGGGTTTTCCATTATAAATCATCCATTTTGGGGTACCCCTATTTTTGGAAACACCCAGATTTCTTTCACGGATTCTCCTGATTTGCCTTTTTTTGAGTTAGGCCTGCCCAAAAAGACACACTTTTTGTTTGAAAATGTGTCCCCTGCAAGAAACCGTGCAACCCTCCAAAACAAATAATAATCTTCAACAAAAATCCTGGTTTTTCAAAAACAAAAATCTCCCTGAAAAGGGCGATGGCTGTAAATTGAAAAGCATTTTAGGCTCCAAAATATTCCTCCCAGAAATTCTCAGGCCGTTTCACCCAGAGCTTCACCCCCCCCCGGAAAGGTCGAGGAAAATACCCGCCTGATTACTTGCAACCAATCTCTATCAGCAAAACTCACCTTGGGTGACCAAAAAAAAAAGGCACAAACCCTTGAGGAGTGCTGGAAGGCTGGAAAAGGTGAGGAAACACACTCATATTCACCAATATGATATGTAGTTTCATTACCAGACTAGGAATGATTGACCAAAAAAATATGAAGTAAGCACCCCCAAAATATTTCAGGCTTACAGCATAATGGTTAATTTAGAGGGAGACCAGGTGAAATGAAAAATAAGTTTTCTCAGATCTAGATGATCTTGGACAATGGACATGGTCCATTGAATCATAAACCCTGGAAGAAAAACATTTTGAATCCAAGAATGGAGGCTCGGTTCAGATGATGGTTCTTTGGAATCGGGTGATTTTTAGGTTCAAAAACCGTTCATGTTCAGGAGAAAAGAAATGAAGGGAAAACAAAAAAAAAGAAGGCAAACAGTGGTGCTTTGGACTGCTGGGGGTTGGAACTTCTGCGAGATATGTTCATGACTTTTGGGTCCAACAGAGTCTTTCCAAACACCAAACAATTGCAATTGCAGTAAGTAATCATATTGTTGATGGAAGAAATCCGGCTAAGCACTTGGAATGCATAAAACCCTGTCAATAATGTGATAAACTACCAACCTCAACTGGTCCAACATGTTCTTCCATCGACAGTATCATATACAGTATACAGTATAGTTGGCAAAAAAAACAGTTGCACCCCCGAAAATTAACATGTCACCTGGAAATCATGGGTGAAAGTTGGAATCACATTCTTGGATTTGACTAACTTAAGATGCCTGGAAATGTGTAAAGATATTCTCCCAAATAGTGATGAATCCCATGGTAGAATCCGCAACAACTCACCAAAAGAAAACGAAATCCAAGAGTTAGAAAAAAATAATTTAAGTAAACAAAGGGAGCAAAACCTTTCAAAGGGGTGCCGTCCTCAAACCCTAAGGGATGGTGAATTGAAACCCTTTAGGAAACGTTTGGCACCCCTTTGAAGGTGCTGGAAGGATCAAATATGATAGGGAAAAGTTGAGGGTAGCTGAGATCCTGGGGGGGTAGATCTATATACAGCAACTTATAGACCACCAAAAAAATCCTGAAATCTTCCAGTACTGTTGATGGTTCAGAAATCCGGCTACTGTAACCACCTGGGATATATCAAAACCCCTGGGATAAACTATCTATCAACTGGTTAGACGGATTTCTGAACCATCATTCAGTATCTACAAGCCCTTTGAAAAATTCAAGTGCTTACCCTGCCTGAAACTAACAGTTCGCCCCTGAAAATACGCCATCCTTTTGGCAGTATTGCATCCAAAGTGGCTCTGGTTGGCAAAGCATGCCATCCCGAGTTTCCACATTCCGGTTCCTGACGGAATTTGGCATTTTTGCCATTGAAAGGCAGCTTCTTTCAACTGGAGAGTTGTGGATTGAAATCTTCTCAATTTTTTTCTCGTTGATGTCCCGATTTTTTTCATATATATTTTGTGCATTTTTTTGGGACCCAAACGTGGTGTCAAAAATACAACTTGATGGTGTTTTTTGGCATAATTAGACCGTAAAACAAATCACCTTCAAAATGTTGAAAAAAATGAAGGGGGGGCGGTGCGAAAAGATCGGGAGCACGACCCCCCCTTCTGTTATTCCATGGTGCTGATTGGTTGAGAAGGATCCTGGAATGAAAGTGCATGAACTATATAGCTATTGCTGTTACTCCCATCGGATGGTTGCCCAGCGTCTCCATCATCTATTCACCAGAAATTTAACAAAGTGGCGTTTTGAATGTGTCTGAAATCGCAGATGTCATGACAAGGTTCGTGTTGAAGTTTAGGCTATGTGGAGACTAGCAAAACTCTCCCATGAAACAACGAAACAGATCCCAGATGTCTGTGGCAGAAATCCCCTTTGAAATCTGGTGCTTTTTACAGTGTAAAAGGCCCCAAGATCCCATCCCACGAGTTCACCCCCCAATGTTTAATCTGCTCGCACCTTGGCAGGGCCCATCTTCTTTCCAAAAGAAACAACAACAAAAGTCATCAAAAATTTCTCTTCCAACAGTTTCAACCAGTGCTATGTGTCAAAAATAAGTTTCAGGTGTAACTGTATGTCAACTATATCCAACCTTCGACTGGGTCGGGTCAACCTTCACCGTTTACACCCAAAAAAAAACTCCCGCAGTCAGCACCAGAAAAAAATGCATGTTCATACCATCCCAACAGGAAAACCGTTGTCTTCCTTCCATCCATTTTCCGGTTCCAAATGAATTCTTTTCGGGGGATGTATATACAAGTGAACAACAACCAAAAAAAGGGCCTGATGTCAGAATTCGCATGTGTAGATGTACTTGAAAACCCATGCCTTTTCCTATGCAGTTCGTTAGTTTCAGGGAGGGTATTATACCGTTCCCCAAACTAACAGTGGTAGTAATTTAAAAAATCAGTTTTTGACTTCCCTAAAAATAGGCGATTTTATAACAGTTGTAGTTACAACAAAACAAGTTGTGAATTACCTAACAAAAAATGGCTATTACATCTATTAACAGAGATACCTAGAACCCAAAGGCCCCCTAAAGAAAGGGAGTCAGTTGGGTTCCAGGTACAAAACATATATTTTCCACAACAAATGGCCCTTCCTATCGGGTTGGCCCTTCCACCAAACCACCAACCACCAGAAACCCCCACCGCGGTGCAGCTTTTCAGCAAGGCGAGCGCCGCTTCGGGCGACTCTCGGAGCACCTTTGGGGACGAAAAGAGTGGCAAATCGTGATTTGTTTAAGGCAACTGTAGCTGTTTTTAGGGGTAAAGTTGATGGAAATTAACAGCAACTTGATTTTTTCCAGGTGGTTTATATAACATAGATACCAAAAAAAATCTAACGAATTGATACCAAAAATTGTCGTTTTTAAAGGGAGTTGCCCTTTCCAAGGCCCATCATTTTAGATATCCATGTTAGTTTTCAGAGGGGTATATGATTGGAATCTAGGGGGCCCAACCCCCCAATGCGCCATCTGCAAGGTGGTCCTCCCAGCCCACAGTGTTATAAATGGAGTGAAATAACCCCTACAAGTAATCGAAGAAATCTCCAACAGGACCTACTGAACGGACCCCGTACAACCTGAGTATCTAACAGCTCGATTGCAACTTACTGAACGGGGTCCATTGGGATTCGGTCCCATTGAATTTTTGATGGAAAGTAGGGTGAAATTTCGCCCCAGTGACCAATTTTTAATTTTCGGCCCATTCGTAGGGATGGAATAGCTCCATTTATAACGATCGGCTCGGGGCCCACCTCGTAGGGCGTTTGTTCATAAAAACTTGGAACAGATTATCGGCAACCCTTGAAACTATATATTGGACTATTTGTCAAAATCTTTGGAAAATTGGTAGGATGTTTTTGGTACAATTCTGTTTCCTTTCAGCGTGAAAGAGCTAAATATCGATCGGAAGTGGTTTCCCTCTTGCTTCCGTTCAAAACTCCGGGATCTGCTGGAGCGGCTGTTTTGGGACCGAATTCTTTGTATCCAGCAGACATTCTTTGCACCAAAAAAAGATGTGAAGGCCGCTCAAAAAAAAAAACAAATACAATAGCTCTTACTTACCACTTAACATCAATTCATTTCAACTGGGAACAAAAATCTTGCAAGCCCTAATTTGGGATCTATTCCTCTCCTTTGGACCCCAAAACCATGAAAAATGAAGGTTATAAACCATCAATATATGGGTGAAATCACCCCTAAAAATGAAGGAAACGTGGGTTCCCATGGCTAGCAGTCATGGTTTCGAATGTTTACACAGGTCCACGGAAGGCCCAACAGAAAGGCTTCCAACGGGTTCGGGATGTGCCTTGGCAATGTCGTGGCTCGTCAAATGCCTCCCCAGCAGTTTGTTGAGATTGAAACGAGAAAAAAAAAACAGGTGAGCCACGAAAAAAACCCTGGTTGTTTAGCTTGTATAGGGCATTATACTACCCAATTATATAGGAATTATAGTAAACTTTCCATTATGCTGGTTGGTTAATAGGGATCCTTATTTCATGGTTTATGAAATAATCCCTTTAAAACTGGGTAGGATTTCATCCCCTATATACCCCAAACAACCACGGTTTTTTTCATTGCTCAGGTGAGCTTTTCGTTCAAAAAAAAAACGACCTCCTTTCCATTCCCGAAGGATCCAATCACCGAACCTGAGAATGTTTTCATAGAAGCTAAATACCTTCCCTTTCGGAGGTGACTATACACCCCTTGCTCATCATCTGACGTTCGGTGATTGGATCCTTAGGGATTGATATACTGGTTGTTTATTTAAAAGGGATCCAAGTTGGTGGTTTCAGCCTATTTGAAAAATATGCTCGTCAAGTTGGATCATCTCTCCTACGGTAGGGGTGAAAATAAAAAATATTTGAAACCACCACCTAGGATCCTTATTCATGATTGAAATGAAACAGGGTTTGCCATAATCACCTGAAACAACCCTAAAAAATAGGAGAAACCCTACATCACCAAGGGACAATACCTGTCAATCTTTAGGGTTGATTTTCCCAT
>DF240286.1:77305-126477 GCA_000507305.1 Breviolum minutum Mf 1.05b.01
GAAATAATCCCCCCGTTTTTCCCGGGCAGCCCAGGTCCAGAACCGGCCTTTTTTGGGAATTGCTTAAAAATTGCTAACCCTGGAGTCGTCCTGTCTCGTTTGGGTTTCCACCATTTTTCGGTATGTTGCTTCATGAGTGAATTTACCATTTTCGAAGGGTTTATCTCATCAGCCAAAATGGAAGCACCACCATTTTTTGGATGGTGGTTGAATTCCATGGTAATGGTGTGTGTACTACAAAGCTATAATCCTGTAATTGCATGCATTATTCTAGAACCTATATATAGGGAAACATGCCGTTGATAGAAAAAAAAATGCAGACTGGTTGATATGGTAAATATTCCTCATTGAGAGTAGATCCCAAATCTGTGTAACCAAAAGTTGTCCATCATTCTCACCGGGACGGATACCAAAGGGACAGCTTTGGTGGCTGTCAACGGAAGGGGTTCACTCTGGGAATCGAATCATTTTCAGGTCGACGACCTTTCAAGGTGAAAAAACCATCCAGTAACATGAACAGCTGGGAATCACTCTTTTGGTGCAATCCTGGTCATCCAATTTTAGTTACTAAACATCAATAGCTTTTGCACCTTGCTTTCAAAATCTACTTGCTTTAGAAATATGAGGGTTTTTTGTGGAAACCTGGTGGTGAAATTCCCCACCAAACCCACGCTTTGACTACAGTAATATGTCTCACCCTAAAAAAACGCCACGCCAAACGTCACAGCCTGGCAATCTCCATGGCAGTGATACTCTCGCTTTCATTGATGCGCTGCAAAAAGGCAGGGATACCTCAACAGGTTGGGGTTTATTTGTGGTGGTTGTGGTGGTTGTGGTTGCCTCCGAAACTACGAAAAATCCCACCGAAAACAACAACAACAACAACAACAACAACAACAACAACAACAACAACAACAACAACAACAACAACAACAACAACAACAACAACAACAACAACAACAAGATAGGGATCCTTGTAATGGTTTATTATAACCCCTTTATACAGTATATAACTGGGTAGTATAGTTTCATCCCCTATCTAACCCAGCCAACCGGGGTGAACTGATCACTGTTCAAACATCCATGAGGCGGAAAATGGGGGGTTTCCCCTGCTGCTGCTTGTTGATCGACTCAAGTTTCCGAAAGTGGTCTTGTGTGACACCTCTAGGTTCACCTTCTGTGTGTTTTCCTTGCATGGTCCATTGGAATGGGTCAAAAGTCTGAGAATCAAGGCAAAATCGACTATAAATCAGTTCAATCCCAATAGAAAAACCTCTCAGCACCTAAGGTCCAGCATCATTTAAGCCACGACAAAGACCCTGTTACTTTCAATGAAGGGATCCTTATAATGGTCTTTTGCAATTCTCATATAGCTGTTATGATGATATACCCTAAACAACTAGGTTTTCTGTCATTGCTCATTTGGTGTATCTATCTTGGAATCATGTGATCATGTCATATCTCCTTGTCCAAGCTGCACTGAGGGCATTCTTCGATAAAAATCTTCAAGGACCCCGCTGTAGGCTGGCAAGCGTAGACGCAGCCAACCATGACCCCCCAGGTGTTGGGCTGGAAATGTGATCAAATATTGTCATAGAAATTTGGGAATGCCCAAAAAAAGTGTTATAAGAAGAAGGAACCTGGATTTTTTCTTCCTCTGTTTTGAAATCTCTTGCTTATGAATACATCATGTAGGGTCTGCAAGTGTATTCAACTTTTTCAAATTGGCTCATGTGGGTTCCCTCTACAAAAACGATCCTCTTAAATCCTGAGGAAAAGGAAACAAAAAATATCATATACTATATATAGTATCTACCCGTATATGATAAAACCCATCCAGGAGGGATGTTTTTTCAGGCTAAAGAATTTATCAAAACAAAGACCATGGGATCCGTCTCCTTCATAGGTCATGGTTTTTCCTTCATAGGTCATGGTTTTTCCTTCATAGGTCATGGTTTTTCCTTCATAGGTCATGGTTTTTCCTTCATAGGTCATGGTTTTTCCTTCATAGGTCATGGTTTTTCCTTCATAGGTCATGGTTTCAATTTTTACAGATAAGATTCATTGGTATTTTAGAAAGTCCCGGTTCTTTAAATCCCCAGAAAGCTCCCGAGCTCCAAGTGCGTCTCGTACCAAAAAAAAAACTTAGAGATTGGGAGGGGTTCGAAAATTCAGGGGGAGGATTTTCAAAGATATACTAGTTGGTGGTTTCAAAGTTTCAACCCAACCCATTTGAAAAATATGCGACCGTCAAACTTGGAGCATGAAACCCAAAGATCAGGCGTGAAAATAAACAAGATTTGAGTTGCCACCACCAAGGGTGATTCCACAAACCCCCAATAATGGGACCCCTTTATGGTACTATTCCCATATCTTTAGGGATTCTTATGGGAGTGGTATGGGAATAGTATGGGAAACTTACCATAAAGGGGTCCCATTATTGGGGGTCCCTGAAAATCCCACTGCCAACACCTAGTATAATTTCCTCATTTGCTAATAAGTCAATCCTTTCAACCCCCCCTGCCGAACGACATCGTTGCGTCGTTCCCCCGCATATCCCAGTGTTAGTTCCTATTCCTCCCAGACCTGCGCCATTTCGCTTAGCAAGTCCTCTGACATCTTTCCTGGCTAGGAGGTGATTTTACATAGGATTTGCCGCAAAAAAAACTCATGAAGACCAATGCTGCTTTGATGTACTTCGTGAACAACTCTACAAAAAGTGCAGAATAGATAGAATAGGAATTTGACAGAAATTGATCAATAGATCTAAATGTTCCATCTAATATGTTCCATCTAAAATTCATCAAAAGACCCAGATTCTACTTTAGATAGACAATTTTGATGCCGCTGGGTCCTCCAAGAATTCCAAAAGATAGCGGTGCATGAACACCATTTGATTCCTCAAGCCAAGCAAAGTGAGCCCAGTTTTGTCGGAGATGAATCCCGTGGAATCCAAACCCAGGGCTCAGGTTTCAAAATAGTCACAAACAACTTTGTGAAACAATCATGGAAAAAAACTGAAGAAGATGTGTACTACTACTGCATACTGTAAGATTACATACTATAACCATCCACTAACCACTCAACCTTCACAAATCATCATCAAAATCATCAGATGATTTGTTGTCTCAAGAGCTCCGGCATTGAAAAAAATACACCATGTAGATTATATAAGCCATGTACTTTCACCTGCCATTTTGGGGACCGACTGTGCCATGTACTCAGCGACCATTATGGGGAAATCCGTCTGGCCAAATATCGTAAATAATGGTAGATTTCAACTACCGTTCCCTCAACTGGTTAGCCATCAACTAGTAAGAGGCTCAGCTTTCAAAAAGAAAAAAAACGGAAAGTCGTCATGACTCATGACTACTATTTCTCAGTAACTACGTCAGATGCACTTTGACCGATTTCGGCAATCCTAAAGGCTTTGGCAATCCATGGGGCAGCGAGCTCCCCTTTGCAACTTTTTTGGTGATCCCAGTAAAATCATGGAGAAAGCTTGGAGATATTTCAAGATTTTTCCTAGTCTTCGGGAATTTCTTATCATTGGCTTGGCTATATCAACCTTTCAACTACCGTCTCCACGTAGCCAGTGGGTTTCATCCCCTAGATCCAAAAGTTGAGTCCCTATGACTCACGAATTTTCCTTCATATGTTCCGACACGGTGACACGGAGGAAAGGTGTCGAAATTTGCGGGGTCCCAGGTGGTTGAAATAGTTCTTTTTTGGTCTGGATCATGATTTGGTGCAAGGTTAAAAACTACTAGAATGGCCCACAGTGGTGCATGAGGAGTTTTTTGTGTCCAAAGTCAGCCACCAAAAATAGCTGATGTCATTGCCGCTGTGATTTTTTTCTGACGCATGTAAAAGGATTTCTACAAGTACCGTCTACCCTTGCTCAGGCAAATTGACCCAAAGTCTTTTATGTTGAGGGACTTCATCTCGACACCAAAAATCCACCAAGACCGGGGTTTGCCACAATCACTTGAAACAACCCTCAAAAATTGCGTTGAAACCCTGTATCACCAAAATAACTTGAAACCTCTCATGTTTTTTGTTTATTTTTTTCTCATGGTAACTTTCGGTGATTATGGTGGACGCCGATACGACGTTCCGTTTAAAACGGACCAACCACTTGGATCCCAAGGAACGACTGGTAAAGTCGGCCCCGTATCGCGAAAGCTATGCATATGTCGTAGATCTGGCGTCGTGTTTTTCACGGTCGACGGTGGTTGCTGGGTGGCAACCAAGGTGGAACCACGGGTACTTCGGAAGGCGTTTTTACCACCTTAAGGATCTTGGACCCTCCAATGGAAGGGTTTGAACCTGTATAGCAGGGGTAGGGTCCTCAAAATAGCCAGTTTTGAGGGTCCAATGATCCTTAGGGCATGGACCAGTTGGAACGATATCCAGGATTCTCTGATAGCGAAGTTTCGGGAAGTTCGTCCGAAAATCATCGACTCAAAAGGGCCTTTACTTGGAGGATCATCCCATTTAGTAAGCGGTTAGGATCACCCCTATTTATAAGCCATGAAACGGCCATTTGGAGGGGGAAGTTTCCCCCATTTAGGGGACTTACGATCCCCATGGTTTTTAAGCACTTACCAAATGGGATGATCCTCCAAGTAATGAAGGGAAATTTTAGTTCCCGGGGGAGGGTATACCACCTGGTTCGAGGATCGATGGCGAGGCTAGCCATCGCCTCGGAAACCTCCCATGGATGTCTTGGTGAACTGACATCCATGGTTTCCCGGAACATCCGATCATCCACCGAACTTGGGAGGTTTTTTGCCATCTACATCACTCACCTACACGGTGTATACTTTGGCTTTTTCATCGTGGTTTTTTTCAAAATATTTTGAGACAGGGACCACAATCAAGTTCTGGAGGGCCTTTGCAATATCCAGGATTCTTGGGATGCGAGGGCAGTCCCCCCATCCCAGAAAAAGCCATCGTCACCAGGATGTCATATCCACTTTTTGTAGGGGATCCCTCCTAACCTTTACAAACCCCCAATGTTGCTGGGGGGAAAACACCTGGTAGATATTATAACGAATCATTCTTTACAAGATTCCCCAAAGGAACATGTCAATCTCCTCGTGCACTAACTTGGAAAATGCTGAAATATATAATATACACCCTTTGAAATTCCACGAATTGATACCCAAAACAGCCATCTTTGAAAAGGAGATACGTTTTTGCAAACCATCATGTTTGGTAAAGAAAAATTCGGGGACGTATATTTGATAAGAACAAAGGGGTGACTCCGGGGTGACTTATTAATTGACACCTTGAGTCGTTTGCATCCAAACGTCACCTGTCCAAATCCGTTTCGGGAAAGACATACCACCTGTCACTTGCAACACCTGTTATGGCTGGTCAACCCACCCCTCCTTAACGTACCCCCACAGAAAGCCAACCCCAACCCGTTTCACTTCAAACACCTGAGTTCCTTTCACGGAGATAGTTGATGATCTCCTGGGAACCTGGGGAGAAAAAAAAATTGAGGCGAAGCAAAAGATGCCCAAAATGTCCTGCCGGGCTTCATCTGCCCAGATGTTAGAAGCTATTGTTTAAAAAAGAATGCCTGCATCGTTGCGGGGATGTCATTGCCTCGCGGTTTTTGGGACAAAAGACTGTCAACCTCAGAACTGAGGATCCCTGACCCGTCAAGAAGGCAATATGGATCAAGGACCTGCAATTTTTGGAGCGTTTTTTTTTCTCAGAAGTCGAGTTTGGAAATTCCTCCAAACTGCGGATGAGTAGGATGAGTAGGATTAGTAGCTTAGGTTGCTGTAGGTGGGGTAACCCCTTGTTTCAGGCAAATCTAGATTGGCGAAATATTCTAATTTGGCCAGATGAGGTCATAGGGGTTCAAAACAGCGATCACTGGGATCGATTATTGTACCAATCGCTGCATCTAAATGAAGGCCTGCACTACCCGGGTGTTTGGGTGCCGAACCTTTTTGTTAGAAGGCTGCAATAGCTTAGTGTTTTGGGTACCTTTAAGAAACTGCCATTTTGAGTGCCATTTTTGTATCAGCGGTGTTTGTTTGTTTGTTTGTTTTTTGTTCCTCCAAAAAAAACAGTGACCTTTTTCATTGTTGGGACCCATTTTTTTGCGAGGATGAGATGCCTTCGCTTTCCAAGACTACATGCTCAGTGGGAGAAGATCCCAATACAAACATACCCAACCATGCATGCACCTTTTGGGGTGAGGTCCTGTGAGGTCGCTATAATTTGACTAGCCCTCATGACATCACCAGCCTAAACTCCTTTGACAAACTTCTTTGACAAAATTCTTCCACAAATACCACCTCCAGAACTCTCTCCAGCACCATGGTTCCAGACCCTTCAACGAAAAAAAACAAAGAAATGCCAACAATGCCACACAAGAAATCCTCAAATCAATCTGTGTAAAAAACAACCTTTCGTTGGCAAAAAAAACAACAAACAGCATTTTGCTGAACAATTTAGTGTGAAATTGACCTATCCACCCATACCCCCCGTACCATTCATGATATGGTTTTTCACCCTCCAAGGAAACGTCACAAAAATCCCACCTTTTGCACCTTCGACAACCCCGCCTGCCCTCTGAATCCGTGGTGGCCGCGGTGATGCCATAAAGATAATCCACCATATCTACACCTCAAGAGATACTGGACTGATGGGTCCCTGAAATCCGGCGTGGTTCACCAGTTGAGGTTACGGTAGTTGGTAGTTGAAATCCCATCTTTTTACAGGTGGAACTCAAATCATGTCAGGTGGTTGGGAATCAAGAGATAGGGAAAACCAAAATTGGAAGGTTTACCCTTAAGAAATTTAACAGCAAAAGCCCATGAAAAATTACCGGGCCCCAGCCGGAAAGGATCGTCTTCCAACCATCATTTTTCAGGGGCGAACCTGTTAAACTGGGGGGGGGTAGGTTTTTTGTTTGTGGAATTTCAGAACTATGGCTAATAGTAAGTTGGTATATATTGTATACCTGATTTGTATCCATATGTAAAGATATGATACATGCATATATGTTTACATACATAGCTACATGATTGCGTATACATATGTATACACAATATATATATGTCAGTAATATATGATATGTGTATATCACAAGCTGAATATTTCTCAATATATATATAAATATATATATATATATATACATTATATATTGTATATATATATATTGTAAATATACCTGGATCTTCCATATATGTAAAGTTTCTGTTTCTTGGTAGGTTTTTTAGGTGAAAAGGCACAAATTTTACACACTTGGAAGATCCAGGTATATGTGTCCCCTAAAATTACCTTATTTGATTGCGTACAAACAGCACCTTCTCAATGGCCAAGGTCGACGGTCAACAGTCACCTGCCAGTCACAAGCGTCGCCTAGGCCTCCGAACGACCTCCGCGACCCTCGCCGCTGACAGCCGCATGAAGTACCTCGGGGATTCAAAACCCCCTATTTTTTCAGGGGAAATGATTGAATTACTCCCCTGAAAACAAACGAATGTCCCCTTAAAAAGTGACCATTTCAGTAGGGAATACATCTTCCAACTATCGATTTTCAAGGGACATGTTAGTTTTCAGGGGAGTACCCATAGGATCCATGTGTATATATATATATATATGGTATATTAATACCTAGAGTTACCATACACATCAACTATTCATGTAGAATTTGGCCCAAATAGGATCCATTTCTTCAATTATTAAACTATAATGTGTTGGTCCTGCCGTTTGGAGAAGCTCAAAAGTTTCGCAACTTTGACATGGAAAGATGGGCTTCGATCATTTCTCAAACAGATGCTCGAGACATGGCGACCCGAGGTTGATATGCCCAAAAAAAGGCGACTACCACCTGGAAAGGATCGATGGCGACCCAACTCACTACCATGTACACCTACACGAAGTTTAATAGCTTCGCCTGGCTGAAAAAAGGGTGGGAAACGAAGACCTTTCCGGCTTCTACTATTGGGTTTCCGAAAACTTTTCAGGGACGAGCTTTTTAACTTCAATCCGGGTATTGGTTTGGAAGATTACCGTGGTTGAACCAGCCCCCTTGAAAAATATGCTCGTCAAAATGGGAAAATCTTCCCCAAATTTCGGGGGTGGAAAATAAAAGACATTTTTGAAACCACGAAACAGTGTATCATGGCTCCTTACAAATCGCCATGGCTCCTTGGGAGTGGCGATCGAAAAAACGATCCTTTCACAGTGTCGTGACCTGTGCGGGGAGCTCCATTGAAAGATTCGTTTTTTGGCCAACGAATCCTTTCCCGAATCCGGCAACGAAAGACTACAGTACGCAAGCGGAAGAAACATTTTAAAAGGTCAACACACACACACACACACACAAGGCAATGGAAAATCACAGGTTTTTTGATAGATCATCTAGAGTTGGTCTGTGTTTTCCCTGTTCATTCACTGGAGGATAATTATGTCTGCTTGTATTGCATGTATCTACACACATGCGCGTACTTAGAACCCAAATCATGACACCCCTGCTTTTTGGCATTAAAAAACACCTCTGTCATGGAAGGTCAGGCATCAAATCAGAGATTTACGGTTGTTTATTTCGGGGCAACCTTAAATATACATATACCAAGTACATATGACATCATATGCATCCCCCGCGTTAGCCACATCCGCAAAAACCGCATCGGTAAGGCACGTCATACTTCGGCCGACCACTGACAACCACCTGTCGAAAATTTGCAGCTTCTGAAGGGGACAACGGTTGGGAAAGCACATGCCAGGCGATTCAATTCGTGACCTTTTTATCCCTTAGTTGGGTTGGTCCCCTTTCCAACCTTTGCAAGGGTTGTAAAAATCCCCATCCCAAAAAATGGTCACCAGCAGAATTGCCAGGTATACCCCCGAAATTTAAGATAGCCCCTGAAAAATTATGGTTGGAAGACTACTTTCCTTTTGGGAAGGCTTATTTTCAGGGGCTATGTTAAATTTCCGGGGCGTAGTTAAAATTTGAAACTGTGGTTATCTTCATTACCCTCCTTGGAACTGTCATGTGACAACTCCTATCTGTTTTTTTTGGGCACTTTGGAGTCGATAATGATGTTCCGAACTTCCCTTTTGTTGCGCAAAATGTCGTTTTCCTGGAGAATTATCTTTTATAATACAGGTATAACGGTATAACTCAAATATTGGTGTTACCCTCTGGTAAACTAACATAGTGTATTGAAGGAGATGATTAGGAGTCCTTCCACAATGCTTCAATGCTTCTTTCAATTTCAATGGCGGTGGAATCTACATTTTAGATATCAGTTTGCCAAGGATGGTAGTAAAGTCTATCAAATTCTACTATTTCTTCACGAAATGTCAGGTCATTTTCGTAACGCCTGCTTGGGGCAACATCAGGGTCATCAGTCGCGATGAAATTCACGAACACATGCTTTTGATTGTGAAGCCAGAAAATGAGTCATACTTACACTCGGGATCATACAGTACAGTAGATACAAAAAACAGACAAGCCAGCTCAAGGATCCGAGTTCCAAATATCATCCAAGTCATCCAATATGTTCATACAAAAAAAGCTCCTCAAAGGAATCATTAAATTCAATCATAGTGAATCATGGACGCCCCAACACACATTCTGCAAGTCCAATACATAATTTATGATGTGGTTTTAAATATCTTCGGACTAACTCATGTCCGTCCTACTGCTCCCCCAGATGTCATAATCTAAACCTTTCCTGGGTAAGTTTGGCTGGTTGGTGGAACTTCATGGCGCTTCAAATTGCTCAAAGTCTTCTTCCAGGGTAAGTTCCATTCAATACTGTTGATGGACAAAATCCGGCTAACCACCTGGGATGGTTAAAACCCTATAAATAATGGGATAATCATCATCCTGGGTGGTGCAGGATTTTGTCCATCAACAGTATGACTATATTAATATATACCTGGAACCCAAATGACCCTTGTTGTTTTGAATGGAGTGAAAGGGCCTTCTTTTGGAGGCTTCGTTCACCCCAAAATAGGGGACATCTCCAGGTTCCAGGTATACAGTATATATACATCCAAGTTATGGACAGAATAGAATCACAACTTTGAGCCACATTTTTAGGGAACAAGTTCCTTAGTTGAAAAAAAAAGACGGCCAAAAACTTCCCGTTATGCTATGCTGGTCGTATAATAGTGATATGTATAATTGGTTTATTATAATCCCCACATAACTGGGTAGTATGATCCCCTATCTGCCCTAAACAACAAGGGTTATCTTAATTCCTCAGTTGTGTTTTCCCTTCATGTAAAGAAAATGCTTTTTGTCGGAGGTTCTTGGCGAACTTCATCCGCTCCGTCTACGACAATTCCATGGCAATTTTCAACAATTCATCCGATCAACCACAGATTTGAAGTTCTGAAAAAATGATAAGGTGTATCGGTCACTGAAGGATTTATCTGATGTTTTTTTTTGCATATCAGTCCCTCCCTGGGGATTGTTTTTCAAAGTGGAGCCTATGTCTCTTGTTTCCGTTTCCAAACAAAAAAAACTCTGAGTTCGACGTTTTGTGGTTTCGATGGATTTTTTCGTAAAAGAAAATAATCTGCTAAACAAATGCTCACCTCCCAAGAAAAAAAGTAAGGTGTCCGATATAGCTACCTGGAACCCAAATGACCCGGCTGTTTTGAATGGAGTTTTTTAGCCTTCTTTTGGAGGCTTCAAACCCCAAAATAGCGGACATCTCCAGGTTCCAGGATTTCCAGGTAAAGCTGTTTGGGGGGAAAAAACATCAAGAATTCCCAGCTATCTGACCCAGCTATCACCACCCTGACCAGCCCGGCTATCGCCACCCCAAAATTTGATCGCCTTTGCAGCAGGATCAGCGTTTTGCTCCACCAGATACTTCATGATGTCTAAGTGACCTTAGGAAATTGGACAGTTGCACGTTGGTGGATTTTTCATTTAACAAAAGAATGCGGAAGGGTGGTTGGCTTGGAAGTTCAAGAGTGAAAAAACCAATCCGCTGCATTGTTCACAGTTCAGTAGTAGCTGCTTGTAATTGAGGCTCTAATTCAAGAAAACAAACTAGATTGGGATAAAGGTCTATTGACCCAATTCAAAAAAGGATAACCTTCTATAGGCAATCAAAAGTTATATCCGAACTTAACTAATCATAAACTACCCACGAAGAATCAACACCATAGTGGATCTTAATGGTCCTAGTGGCGGACCATGGAAAGAAAACTGACCCTTTCCCACTTCAGGAGAGAAGCAAGAAAAGTAGATATGTTTACAACGAAGTGTTGCAAAAGTATATAATTGTTCCAGCGGAAGCCAAAAAGAATCTACAAACGGCTAAAACCAAATAAAAATCACAAACCTGAATTTCCTCACCATTGCTTGTTTGGTACCTTTTACAAGTTTCCCCCCCCCCCTAAAACAAGATCTTTTCAAAAAAGCACTATCTGCAAAACTGCCGCGACACCACGGCTCGCTGCAATGTGAACGGCTTCAGCGCGGCCCTCCTGATGCCCCAACTGGAGGCGTACGAATCCAGGGAACCCACCGGAGACGGGAAAATCATCGACTCAAAATGCCGATGATTTAAGGAGATATGTTTGTTTTCCCAGGAGGGTAAATAACCTCTGCTAAACTTCTAAACCCATCAATTTTTAGGGGGGAGCTGTTGGTTTCAGAGAGGGTATGTACCCCCCCCCCCGAAAACTAACATAGCTGCCTGGAATAACATCAATCCGGGTTCATTTTCCAGCCAGCTACTTTAGAGTGTATATAAATCTGCTTGGTGTCGGCTTTTGTGAAACAGTTGGCCCGATGTTTTGGTAGTTTCGGTGGTGAGAACTGATATCTTTGTTCAAGCCATCAGAAAGCGGGTTCAGAACCCGACATGCGCGAGATAGAGGATAGTTTTGAGGTGCTATTACATAGTCCTCAGTGTCCAAGCGGTTTTTAACGCTCCATGATGACAAGGGCCCCCTGAAAACAGAGTTATTTTCCTGAAGCAAGACTGAAATTTGATGCACTTTCTACCTCATGGTAAAGATCACCCGCACTTTTGTGGTCTCCACTTTTGCTTCTACATTCCTTAACTATTGGGTCACGTTTTGTCACCTAAAACAACAACCACAACCAACCCAGGGAAAAAATGTGCTGCCACCGTCAATAGCTGTTTCTGGTTCCCTTAATAGGTGGTAGGTGATATATAATCACCCAATATAAGTGGTATATACTGCCAATTGGGGGATTATATGGTACCTACCACCTACTAAGGGAACCAGGAAACTCCATCGACACTGTTTCCAACACCGAGGATCCACCTCGAGCGTTTCATGATCTACAAAGGCAAATTTTGACCTGCGCTCACTGGAGTTGGCGATAGGGACGATGTCTCAACTCCCTATGTTGGGGGATAAACTCGGGCCCCATCCTTTGATTGGAATCTGAAAAATCCGTACAATGGGTATATCTATAAACCCCTACGGAATTGAAGTTGATGAGTTTATCCCCTTATTATTTGGAAATAATGTGAGTTTAGACCTGATCACACAAATGGAAGTTTCCCAATTCTCATGCATTTTGCACCGTTCAAAGGGACGCCAGATTTTTCACCTGCAAAAAGATGTGTTTGAAACCAACCAGTTTTCAGCCAACTTTTGTTTTTTTCTTGAAATAATGCTAATCCTACCCACGTCAAACCCCTAGGCCAGGGCTAAGTCAATGGTGCTTCTCTGAGGTTTAATGATTATCTACATGAGCCACGGTCAAAAAATAACGACTGGATACTTGCCATGAAATACTGGTTGGTTAAGGCTCGGGGATCCTTATTTCATGGTTGAAATGAAATAATCCCCACATAACTGGGTAGGATTTCATCCCCTAAAAAAAACTACACAACCCGTGTTTCTTGCATTGCTAGACTTTTCAGTGGTGGTGGCAATCCTGGATTTCGGCATCATAAAAAAAACGACAAAATCCACTTCTGAATTTCAATTTTGGAGCCCACCATCGGGTGAAAATAAAAATATTTGAGTTGCCGCCACCCAAAATGGGTGTGTTGGTGTGTTAGATTGAAATTGGTATGTGTGGCATGTTGGAGGTTTGAGTTTCTGATTCAAGAGCTGAAAGTCACAAGGATGAATCATGCATGATGAATCCGAAGTAATTTTCTGGTGTCGCAAGCAACAAAGTACCATGCAGACCAACTTAAGAAATCCAGGAAATGAAACTTCAAGACATCCCAAAGCGGTCGTCAAACACATCTTGCTGGAACTAGAATCAGTTGCGCATTAGTGGGTGACAATGGGAAACAAACACTTCTAAAGGTCTCTCAAGCAGCTACCTAATCCCAGAACATGGAGAGCTTTTTCTCAAAAAAGCTGGGGAATGTGGAAAGTGGTCCAAGCCTTTCCCAAAAAAAAACGAATTCAGAAAATCCTCCAATCATTTCAGGCACTGGCAAGCAATCATCACCCCAACTTTCGGGAATAAAACCCCCCATTTTTTTCGATGTATGTTTCGATGTTTAAAAAAAGATGTGCTTGTTGTTGGCAATGAAAAATCTTAACAAGCCATCTTTTTGGGAGATTAGTTTTTTGTTGTTTTGAAATAATTTGTGTTGGAAATCTTGGAAAAATCATCAAGGTTACTACTACTACCTACTCTTGACTTTTGTGGCAATTCTTCGCCATTTGGAGTTTTTGGCGTGCGGAAGCCAACCCTTTCGTTCACGGCACCTGACTGTCTCCATCGGACTTTTGGAGGAGTCCACAATCTCCTAGGGTGAAGCTCTTGGGTGGCGGCGTTGAAAACGGCGTTTTTTTCAACCCAAAAAAATGCTTCGGCGGAAAAAAACATGACCCTTTTTTATGGATCAATGTTACTGGATCCTTGATTCAGAAGCTTCTACTAAGGTGGGTTGTTGTTTTCCAAGTGATGCATAAACTTTCCCCATGAGGGGGTGATCATCTTTTGTTGGGACCTTTGTTTGAAGGTTGAAACATCATTGCAACATCTACAGCTTTGACAAAAAAAAGCTGGTTGGGAAATATTTCCAGTAACACAAAGGGCATCACTTCTTGAATTGTGAGGCCATGTGTTGAATCATTGACTTCTGGGAGTTTCTTTTTTGCCATAGATCCGGGCCAAGAGAGGTTGCCGGAGGAGGATGCAACAGCAATACGAATTCAAAAAAACGGGTAAAATGAATCCCCTCAGCTAAACCGGAGTGGAACGTTTATTATACCACTTAGTCGAAAAACAGTATGTCGAAATCTGTATGTGTGCGCGCTCACTCCGCCTTCCAACCCAACCCCAGCATGGTATGGTCGTCCCACACACACTAGTAGCACACACGGAAAAACACAGGGTATTGCCATTCAGTGTATGTGTATAGATATATATATATATACATCATATCAATATCATATATATATGTCATATACATATACAGTATATCATATATATATCAATCAGATATACACACGATATATATATATATATACATATATATCATTATATTATTATACATAGTCGTATATGATTTCCCCAACCTGTAATTTTAGATTGTCATTTTGGTGAGAAATTCCCAACCTGAAGGGGTGACATGAGCAGCCTTAGTTGTCACACTTAGATGATCACCAGATGTTTTGAAGATCTCCACTGGTGTCATCAAACACAAAAAAAAATCCTTCAGAATGTACCTTTCAGCCTCCCGAACCCCCACCCCTTTTTGGTTAAAAAAAAACTGACCATCAATCTGAATCAGCCAATGTTTATATAATTGGTGGTTTGGATATTTGGGATCCCCTTAAAATTCTAAAATGAAAGGGATTCTTACTTAGTGGTAATCCGATTCGAATCCCAAACCACCGGGCCCCAAACCAAAGACTTCCCATTGGTTGACTGAAGGGATCCATTGAGAAACCACGGAACAATGATTTTGTTCACAAAGATGAAGTTCCAAAACCTTCCCGTTTTCGGGGATTTTCCATCCCCCATGACGGATCCATGTATGGTATAGTTACCTACATTTATCGTAAAAAAGACAACCACATGTAGGTAAATATACCATACATGGATGGTATGGGTCACCAAAATTAAGGGAAAACAAAACACATCGGCGGATGGATGTCTGCACACCTTGACTTTGTACAGACTGTTGTGGAGCACTGCTCTGTGAAAGACTGTGCCACGGCATTCGCATGCGTTCCAAATGAACTCAAGGCCATCCTCGCGGTAGAATTTGGGCTTGGCTTGGGGTCTTGGGATGGGTTCCAGACTTCAGTACCCTTTGAGTGTACTGTTCTTGGTCCAAAAAGAGGCATCACCTCATGATGGAAGTAAATTAGTAAATTCACTTCTGAACTTAGAAGTTAAGTCATATGGGTGGTTCCTTAAATGGTGGTACCCCCAAAACACCCCAAAATGATCATTTTGAGTAGGAAAACCCATGGTTGTTGGGTACCCCTATTTTTGGAAACACCCATATGTTTCAAGAGGATCATCTAATCATGAACTATCATGGATGGGATGAGAAAACCAATGAATTCATTATAATTCACGAACTATTACCGTTCCCTAGAACTAACATACCTCACCTGGGGAAAAGGAAAGTCATCTTCAAAAGCGCCTGGAAAAAGGGGATATGATATGTTAGTTCCTAGGGGGGTAAACATCCTGAATTCTGTTGTAAGCTACCTGCATGTATGGTTTTCGGTCATTCGGTCAAGTCATGTCTTCTGACCAAATTGGAGTGCAATCTTTCTGGAGAAACTTCCCTTGCATGTGGCCGCCCTGTCGTGGAAATCTTGACCAACAATCCTTTCATCTTTGAGGTGTAAGGGAAGATTAGAATGTCTCAAACTGCTGATGTTGATTAAATGATGCTATCATTCAACAACCTCGAGCATTCCACCAGTTCGGGTGGAGGATAGCGTGTTATCGACTTTGCCAAGATGAACAACGCTAAGATTTTGACGACACGAAAACAGGGTTCAAGGTTCTGGTTGTAGAAGGCTAGAGATGTGGGCCCAAAAGAGTGAGAACACCAAGCTTTTCGAACAACAATATAGGCAATAAAATCCCATAACCTTGTTCTATGAGCCAAAAGAAACTTGATATCCAATTGCCTGGTCTTGCTACAGAATCGTGCTTAATTTTCACAGGCGTTGAAAAACTTAAACTCCCCCTCCCGTGGTCATTGTCAGTCTGCGGGGCGACGTGATACTCCATGGGCACCTACCAGGAAGGAAGATGTTTTTCGGTAGCTAAGCAGGTCCAGCAGGAGGATCATCCCGATGATGCTCACTACTTGGAGGATCATCCCGGCTAGTAAGTAGTTAATGATGTTTATGGTGATCGTAAGTCCCCTAAGTAGGGTTGTTCCAAATGGCCGTTTTATGGCCTAGAAATGGGGGCTACTAACTACTTACTAACTCGGATGATCCTCCAAGTGAAGGAATGAATCCCAAATTATATACATCCAAAATCAGCTTCATTCCACAACCCCGGCTCATTCCCTACTAAGCACGAAATTATCATCTAAGATAGAATCACCAGTGAAGTTGACTTAATTGACCAGAGTATATCTTTTTTCGGATAAAAAATTGGCCGCATCTTCTCAGTTCCATGCCAATAATGTACAGGAACTACTTGGAACCTGAAACATCCATTTATAAATACTTGTTTTGATTGGATGATTCCAAATTCTTTACATGGGAAATGGTTGTTTAACCAAACATCCACTTAAAACTGGTTATTTGGAGTTCCAGGTAGCTAATATCCATGAACGAACCACCATTTTATCTTTCGCATCACTCCACTAAAAGGGTCTAGGAATCCACTTTTGGTTCGTGATGCTTTTTCACTGAAAAACACCATCCATCGTTTGAAACGGCACTTTCCATTGAATCCTGGTTGTTTCATAAGAGATACTAATGATTGTTTATTTCACATCATATAATTCCCTACATACTTCCTAGCAGTGTTTCGGACTCGCATTTTGTGATTTGGGGACTCAGCTCCAAAAAATCTGCACTTCCATTATTTCCTGCGATTCTAAAAACCACAGCACCCGTGAAACCACGCGCTCGGGGTTCCAAAAAAAACTTCATTGTGAGCTTTCGGGTTCCCAACGGAGTTTTGTTCCCACAAACCGAGCTTTCAATTGGAATGTCAATGACTCCCTTGAAAATGACGAGCTGCTGGTCCTTTGAAAAAAAAAACAAACTCCATGGAGTTGAGTTCTATTTTGTTGGGGATGGGGAAAGCGGAAAAGGTGTGTGTGTGTGTGTTTAACCTATGCGAACATCTCGCAAAAAACCTGTCGCTACAAAGTCGTCTGGTTTCCGAGCCCTCCAAGCATCCCAAGGCATCAGAGATGCAAGACCTCTAGGTGGCACCCATCCGCCCAATTTGATTCGAAATCCCACGTCCCACTTGATCCACCAGGCCACGGTTAGTTTTGAGACAAGGCGGTGATAACATATCAAACCTATGGCAATCTTAAGACCCTTGGGTTTTTCAAGAAATCATCAAATCACACAATGAAGAAGTAGTTAAGTAGTTGCGTTTTCCAGTGAACATGTTCCATATCCCACCGGAATGGGAATTTCAAAAAAAAACATCGACTCAAAAAGTACCTTGGTAACAGGATATGTGAGTTCCTAGGAGGGTAACACTTCCCTAAAACAAACAGCAAAAGCCTTTGAATTGGTGGGAGTTGGGAGGTCCACTATTTTTCGGCTGCGAATGTGGGTTTTTGGAACTCGCTTGTTTTCAGGGGCGAAGGGCTCCTGTTCGTTTCGGGGAAATGTAGATATATATATATATATAATATATATATACACAAAATAACTATAGATGCTACAAAAATATGCAAATGCTAACTTTCTAATGAGATAATATACACCAATATGTAGTAGCTCTATGGAGCTCGGACCATTTTGCTTACGTTTCGGGGGACCGGATGATTGGAGGAGGATTTCTATATTACCCACCATTGGGATTTTTTCATGGATGATTCTGATATTTGGACATATTGGGATCAAGTGATGTTACCGGCTCATTGCGGGGAACTGTGTGTATATATATATAACATATCACATATCCCCCTGCTGGACATGTCACTTTTGAACATGATGTTCCTTTCCCAAGGTGGGATATGTTAGTTTTTTGGAGTCTGGTTGAAGCTGGTGGATTGAAGAATTCAAGGTGCCCCTTTTCCCTTTAGACATAGCATCATCTGAATGTGTACCACGCACCTGCGTGGGGTCGTGGGGTGAAAATTGAAAGTCTGGGATTCTGTTTATATCCGAGGTGGGTGTACCGAAGAAAAATCGGTAAGAACATAGGGGCTCGACACAGGTCGAGTTGTTGCAAATTTGGACAGCTATAGTGCCTGTGGTCACAAGTAGAATGCTCCAAAAACAAGAGTCCCAGGGTTCAAAATCTATGGAATGAGCACTGAGTTCTTTTTCAATGTTAAGATTCTATCAATCTTCAAGTTCGGCACTATACTGAACTTTGCTGACAGTTTCCCAAGAAATGTAGGATAAGATGTTTGCGACTCTGAGATAAGGAGCCTTGGTCTCTCAATGGAGACTGCTATGTTGATGTATACCAGCTGCGAAAAGCATTTGCGATTCCGTTCTTGTGAAGACTTGCCACAAAGAAATCAACGAATTGCACACGTCCTCGGAAAAATACATAACATACACCCTGGAAAATTACCCATTTTCACCTAAAATCCGGATGGTTTCCAAGTTGGGAATCTCCTTTTTTCCTTTTGGTGCCAGGCTTCAGGTTGAAGCTGTTAATCTTCGGGGTTTTTTTCATCCTTTTAGCTGACAAACTTCCACCTTTCTATGCCGACCCGCCGACCCAACCATCCCCGACCCAGAGATCTCACCCCCAATATCACCCCGACATTCGGAGCAAAAAAAAATGTCAAACACCACCCATGCCAGGACCACAAATGGCGTGAAGGGTGGTTGAAGATCAACTGGACGTCCATGACTACTGAGCACCTGAGAAATCGTGAGTCGCAAGACTCTCATCTAAGATTTTAAGTCTGGCAAAATCACTTTAGTAATTCGATACCACAAGCTGCGCTGGTTGGTGGTTTCAACCCATCTGAAAAATACTATATAGTCAAAATTGGAAATCTTCCCCAAATAGGGATGAAAATAAAAAAATATTTGAAACCACCACCTAGTGCTAATATTCTACCCACAACCAAATTCCTGCCTTCCCGGTCGCTGGTTGATATCGGAACCCGCATGTGGGTGGGTTTTGCCCACATCATGTGGGAACCATCCTGGTGAACTTTCTTGTACGTGGTTCCTGGTGCGGATAGGAACCAAGATAAGCTCATTATCATTTGTTGTCCTTTCCCCTTCGACCCTCCTGCAGACGTTTCTCCGAAAATGATGTGAAAATTTAGAAGTTCAACACGTCGCCTTGGGGGGGTGTACGACCATTCTCCCTGTTTTTTTTTTCAGCAGGGCTAAATGAAAACATAATAATCATACTAATCATGGAATATCTCTCAATGGTTGTTTCTGGTTCCATTAATAGGTGGTAGGTACCATATAGTCCCCCAATTGGCAGTATATACCACTTATATACCACTTATAAATTGCCAATTGGGTGATTATATGCTACCTACCACCTATTAAGGGAACCAGGAAACTCCATTGAATCTCCTCTTCCCAAACTACCAGAAAGAGGGATCTGAATTGTTCAATGAAGTTTTCATTTGCTACAGACACTAGTCACTAGTCATACTAATGTGGCTAGCGAATGTGGATGAACTAATCATACTAGATAAATCTCTGGTAAGCTACCATACATCCCTACACCTCTGGGCATCCCTTACCACAGATACCAAGCTACATGACCGTTCCTGCCGAAAGCGACGGGGGTAGAGGTAACCGTGGTTTTGGCCAACATTTCCTGTGAGGTGGTGTTTAAACGGTTCCCTAGGGGTCCATTTGTCGACCATTAGATAAATAGTCTTTTGGAAAAGACCATGAAATTTTAGGTCCGGGATTTATTTCATCTACAATTCCAGGGGACTTTTTTTGAATGGTCGGCTTGACTTTCAGGGTGTTGATGCTTCAGAAATCCGGCGAGAAAACGAGTTGAGGTTGGTAGGTTATCCCATTATTTCGAGGTCTTATTTCCAGTACATCCCAGCCCTAAGTTTGAGGACTTTTTTGGAATCTTATACCTCTTGAAACTAACATGACATTGGAAAATCCCTATTTTCAACAGGAAATACATCTTCAAACAGTGGGTTTTCCATTGTCATGTTAGTTTTCGGTGGAGCATCCTTTGGTTCCAATCATGTGAAAATTGTGAAAATCGCATCAACTGGTCACTCTGACTCTGACTCGTAGAATTTTCAGCACCCGGAACACCTTGAAAAAAAACATCCTGGAAAACATAGTGTACCATTTTTTTAGGCAACTGTGGATGGTTTTAGGGGTAAAATTGATGGAAATTAACAGCAACTTGCTTTCCAGGATGTTGTAAAAAAAATCATCCATAAAGAAACCGAGGCCCACCATTTTTAAGTATTGTCATGACTGAAAATGGTGGTGATTTGACTAGATAAATTGAGTGCGACGAGTAAGATATTCTCAAAAAATCGAATGAAGGATTGTGGGTTGGCATCTTGTAGCAGGTTCTAAATCCTAAAAGTTTAATTTTCGAAACCCTGAATATGAAACCCCTGAACCCCCCTTTAAACAGCATACATCCCAAACAGGTTCCGTCAAATTGAGCTCAAATTGAGCCATTTCTTCAATAAACACGCAGCTTACAAGTCACAAAAAAACACACCAAAATTGGAGGAATGAGATTCCCCTCTCACAATGAGAACCAAAGGTGGAAAACAAAATAACGTACGCCACTCATAAGGTGGGGAGAGTCTGACAGCTGTGATAGGCCCTTATCAAAAAAATGGTCGGATCATCATTTGCCCACCATTTTTTGATTTAATTGGTCACTTGTTGAAGGGCAACGGGGCTTGCTTATGGAACATCCAAAATTCAAGAAACACTCAGGTTGGAAACGGAAGAGTTTGCCAGCTAGTAGCTAGCTATGCAGTGGATATACTTTTTGAAAAATACAATCATCCAATCATCCGCTGAATAGTTTGGTTCATGGGAATTTAAGGGTACCCAAGAATGCCACCCCCGCAAGGAAATAGCCGGCCTTGTTAAGGGATGATTAACCAGAGTTGATCAACCAACGAAATCTGGGCAATTTTTCGGCATAAATCCGCTTAAGCTAGTGGATTCCACCCCCTAAACACTTGCTCAAAGGGTTTTTGTCCCCAAAAAAAAACGCGTTTTTTCGGCCATTTTGAATCAAAATTCCCTTACTTTTCACTACCTTATTGAGGTGACTACTCAACGGCGGGATGCCCAACCTCTTCAGCTCCGCATTCCACATACAGGACCTGGGAAGTTGGCAGCGGCGTTTTATGAACCAACCAACCAACCAACCCACCCACCCCTAAGGTACCTGCCACCAACAAATTAGGGACCTTATGAAAACCCATTGGTTTCCCTTAAAATGTAAGGCCTTACATAAATCCCTGATTTCTGAGGGAGTTTGGTGTTAGGTGTTGGTTGATGAGCTAAAGCTGAAAATCTCCCCCTTGTACAAAAAAAACGCACAACTTGGAAGACTCAAGAAGACCGGTCCAGAATTCTAGTTGGTGGTTGAACCAACCCATTTGAAAAATATGCTCTTCAAATTGGATCATTTCCCCAGGGATCCGGGTGAAAACAAAAAACATTTGAAGTTTCACTGAACAAGCTGGAACCAACTTTCTACTTGAGCCAGCTTGTCATGTGGTGTTTTTTGTGCAAAAAAAACACGGACGTGTTTTTTCAAACGGATGGTTTTTTGTTGGGAGGCTACTTTTTTCAATAAAAACTAAATCACCTGGAGCAACATCCAAGATCACGATGGAAACCCAAGTTCTGACGTTAGTTGTATACACCCCGGATAATGAATGAACGTCCCGTAAAAATGGGACCATTTTCAAAGGACATTCATCTTCCAACCATCATTTTTCAGGTGATGTGTTAGTTTTCGGTGGAGTATATATTTCTTCTACAAAACATAGAGTAAGGAAACATGCCTCCCCGTGCCGGTAGTGAGATCATCACTCCGAAATGGAGTGATGAAAGCATACTTCCTGTAGTGTCGGGGCCCATGTTTGAAACAATTCTGCTCATCCGTGCTTTTCTTTTCTGAAGGTGCTATGCACAAAATCGAAAAAACCATTGATACACAGTTACGGTATCCATTTATCTACCCCAGATGCTCCGTAGTGTAGGGCATATATGTCCGTTCGTTCCCCTTGAATGCCCTTGTTCAGTCCATGTGGCCATTTTTTCACCAAAAAAAATGTAGGTAAATCATCCATACATTTGGCGCATCTGGGGACCAGGCTTCGAAAGAACATCCCAGGTCCCTTGCTTCCACCGAGTGTCCCGGGCCAGCAGAAGTCTGTACGTCAGACCCCACCAACTCATCTGCGGCAACGCGGTATCCCATGGCAAAATGTTGCAAAATGCATCTGCTTGTGGCAAACCTAAAAAGTCCCAAGTCCGTTACGAGAAAGCCAAAAAAAAAAGGTAACGCATTGGTAAAACTCCACAAGTCACTCAATGATTCTTGTTTCAAACAAAATTGACCTGAGTGTTTTTCCAAGTCTTCGTGTAAGATCTTTAGATTCCTTCTGCTGTATCACTTGCCATGGATCTGTCCAGTGATGTTTCCCCACGAGCAAAAAAAGAGATCAACTTACGAATACTTGTCACTTGATCATCTGCAGTCCAAGTTCTAATCAAACTGAGTTCCAAGTTGATCTCATGTTTCTGGGCCGTTTAGGCAGCGAACAAAAATAACCGGAAAGGAATAGGAGAACCTTCCTAGTCTTTTGACAAGGAACTTGGCATCTTTTTACTTTGAGGGTCCGTGACATGAATTGACAAAAGGTGGATGTAGAGTTTGGAAAGTGTTCTTGTGAATCTTTTAAAAAAAATGTGCTTTTTTGACACAATCGTATGTTTTACACTTCCTCCCATAATCATGGAAATCAAAAATGGGTCCCTCCAATATGAGTTTCCTTTCATTTTGGGTGATATTCCACTTCCATGATTATGGGAGAAAGAGTATCAGCACATGCATATCTTGAGTCACCAAAAAAAGCTGGTTGGTGAATGCATGGATGACTGAGTCGACAAATTGTGACATGATACCCTCTACAGGGATCTGAAATGTCTGGTTTCTTTGGAAAGATTCACCTGAGCGACGAAAAAAAAAACAGCCTTCCTTTCCGTGAAATACTGGTTCTTTACAGGGATTCTCAGAATAGTTTGTTTATTATATATTCTAAAACAATTTGGGATTCCAATAAAATAGAATCAACCAGTGTTTATTTGGGATTCCCTATATATTAGAATAATGATGATATTATTCTTAGAATAGAATTAGTAATTTATTGTGGGATTCCCTACAAAAACCCCGTCAACAACCAGGGGAAACCCCCCTTTTTTTCCAGCATGTTTGGTCCATTAAAAAAATATTGGCAACTCCACCGGCTCTGAAAGAGCTCTTCTGAGCATGTTTTTTAGCCACGGAAAAAAAAAAAAAAACTTATCTGGTTGGTGTTGATTCAACCCATTTGAAAAATATGAGTCAAATTGCCCACATAGCTGGGCAGTTTGTCATAAATTATATACAAAAAAAACTAAACAACCAGGGCAATTTTCTGATTTATTTCATCCTACAAACCCTATCAGGTAGCAACTTTGATAATATTGAGGAGGCTACTCTTCGAAAAGAAGGCGGTTTTAACGCATCCTTTTTCCCACCAGTCTTTTTGAAAGAGTTTGATAAATATCTTTTGCTGGATCCCAGAAGAAACCCGCCCCAAAAAAAAGCAGCACGACCTTTTTGATTCTTCTTTTTCCTTCCTCCAAGAAGGCCAGCAGTTTGCATGGCCCAGGGAGGGAGAACAAATCGCATCGACAAACATTTCGTGACCGACGACTTCTCAGTCAACTCGCAGTCGTTAAACTTTCGACTGCAAAATCCATGGCCTTCTTGGCTCAGGGGGATTCTCTCCGGTAGCTCCACGGCCTTCTGAAAAAAAACATCAATTCGTGAGCCATTTCTTCATTTAGAAACCCCATTTTTCTGTCAAAAAAAAAACTCGCCGCCAAAATGAGCAGCTTTTACAAAAACACGGCCATCTTCAAAGGAATTGGCAAATTACTTCTATCGAAATCCACATCCCTTTTCGGGGTATTTGGGGGGTTAGGGGTACAATGTTGGTGCCATCTACGACAATTTAGGGGAGAGGCCTCGACGGAACCGGCTTGTTGGAACACACTGTTTCACCTCGTGGTTTACTGGTGGTTTGGAATTCTGCTCGGATGCCTGCTCCTCATGATCGTTGGGTTTTTCACAGGGGTATCCAGGAGGCCGGCATTGGAAAGATTCTCAAGAAGATCATGGAAATCCAAGGGTAAACCCCCCAATGCCACCCCTCGGCAAGAAATAGCCCCGGCCTTATTAAGCGATTATTAACCACCAGCATCCCCTAAGAAGGCCTCAGATTCCCATGATGTTTGAACCCCAGGGTAGCTCATCCCCTGAGTTCAGAAAATCCACCTGCTATTTACACATTTTGGGGGAAGCTGACGGGGCTCAAAACCCTGAGATTTTTTGAGCAAATCCTAAGCCTATCCCCAAAAGGATTTCGGAACTTGTCTTGGAACAAGCATCCCATTTTTGCAGGGGGCTATATTGAAAAATCAGGGGAAATTTCCAGGTGTTTTTTTTTAAACTACAACGGAAAAGCGAGTCGGTGAACTTTGGGATATCTGCAACCGTCAAGCATGAGATTAGCCGCGCCCATGTCCTTTGCCCTGAATGAGATTTGGATGTTTCTGCCCCCTTTTTTCCCCACGAAAAAATCGTTATGTTCCAGGATAACGTGCTACCACCATCTTTGTTGGATCTTTTGTAGGGTGGAAAATTGAAATCTCATTTCACAAAAGCAATTTCAGCCAAGTTTCCAAGTATTTTTGGGGATGAAAAAGGTGGGAATGCATAGTGACCCAAGTTCTTTTGACAAAACTTGGCTCAGGTGCAAAAATTCCATGGAAACCTTCCAAGGAGAGGTGTTTCCACCCCCCCCCCCGAGGCGAAGGCTACGCCCTGTTTGGATCGTGTTCCGATCCCCCGCAACGGCGTACTCGGGGCGATGACATGAGGGTGAGAGGATGTCATTGGATGTCTGGGAAGCAGCTGCTGACCACCTTGAAGCGTTTAACCGTTTGGCGTTTTCCTGAAAGGGGCCAAAGATTTTGCCCAAGTTGATTTTGTATCTGTTGTTTCTAAGAGAACCCCAACATACCCCTGGAGCATACCCCAGGCATCCCCGAAGACCCAAATGAAAGGAACTCCTTCATAAACTTTTGGTTGGGGGGTCTGGGGTATGTTCCAGGGTATGTTGGAAAATTCTTAGATTGTTGGTATGTTTTGTGAAAATTATCTTCTTTTGTTTCAAGAAAAACACCACGAACCACCAATTTGTACGAGGTTGGCGATTGGTGGCTATAGGTATTTATGAATTGCTCGGATGGTTGATTGGTGGTCTAGTTGGTGGTTCAGCCTACGCCGATATCCCCAATAAGAATCCCTTTCTAATAGGTGAGACCACCAGTATATCTATATCACCAACCAAACGTAGACTGGAGACTGACTTTGATTCTGGGTCAAAGGCTCCAACCAAAGTATGTCACCAACACTGCCCAAATCATTCTGAAACCTCTCCTTGTCCACCCTTCAAACACTTTGCTGACACCTCGAAAACATCACAACAAGATTATGGCAAGAAGCCTGGTTGTTGTCAAAATACTTAACTCAACCACCTTGAATCTATGAAATACCAGAAATTTGTGCCGTAAAAACTATGGTATAGTTCTATACTCTAATAATTTTTGTTCACAAAAACTGCCCCTGGAATTTGAGGGTTTTGGTGGGCTAAAGGCTAAGGTTGCTATTTGGGCAGGAAGTACCGTTCAAAAAAGGAAATTGATACAGTACATCTTCAATCAAAGGGTCCAACTAACACAGCCAGCTGTGTCTGTGGTACTTACCGGAGGTGTACATTGTTTTGCTGCCGACATTAGAAGTTGAACCAATTTTTCCAGAGCATGGAACCTATTCAAGCGGACACTCTCATCCTCCAAATTCTGTAGGTGGTGCCCTCGTAAGGGGCCAATTGGCAGCTTCAACAAAATGCTGCTGACGTTCATGCCGTGTTCAGCGGAGAGGTGTATAGCATTGTCGGGGTAAATCCATGAGACATGCTGAGGATATCCTACTGTTGATGGTTCAGAAATCCGGCTTTCACCAGTTGAGGGAACGGTAGTTTATCCCACTATTTACATGGTTTGATGTATTTTAGGTGGGGTAGGGTGATTTTATTCATTAATAGCAGTGTTTCAACATTGACACAGTTAACGGTATTTAAAACGAACGCCTATATGCTTAAAACCATCTCAGCTTATTAGGTATACCGGCTAATCAACTGAAAAAGTTACCTTTCCAAATAGTATCAAATCGTTATGCAACCTCATTATCCTCAAAAAGTCACCTAGTTACCAAACCAGGCACCTTCAACCATGGGTAACCATGGGGTCATTTTCCATCCCGGATAGGGGGAATATGTGGATCCCCCCAAAACTATGACAAATCGGAAAAAAAAATCGTCCAAACCATGTCTCTTCCCTCCGGGGAGAGTCTAATATGATAAAACCCAACATCTCGCTGGTGCTTCAGCACCAACCTCCAGAGAGTTTGGTCATCTTTTTATCATGGGCTTCCGTTCGTTCCATCATGGAACCAAAAAGTGAAGCGTTTTGTAGATGTTGTTCCTTTAAAAGAACTAGTTGGTGGTTTCAACCCCTTTGAACAATATGAGTCAAATTGGACATCTTCCCCAATTTTCGGGGTGGATAATAAGAAATATTTGAGTTGCCACCACCGATTCGACTAGATTCCATGTTCATTCACCCAAAGTTTCAGGTAGCAAAAATGCAGGGTTTCCTGAACCTGAGTTTCGGCCATTTTGGGGGTGAGGTTTCCCTTACATTCAATAGCTGTTTCTGGTTCCCTCAATAGGTGGTTTCCTGATTATATGCTACCTACCACCTATTGAGGGAACCAGGAAACTCCATGGATTACATATTCAGCTCTCAAACATTGCTTTTCAGCTGGGTGAATTTTCAGGCACCCAGGGCCATAGGAGGTCAACTACATGCTTGCAAATCAGCGAATGGCACCACCCGTTGTGCTTCAATATATCCACCTGGAAAACATAGGAATTCGTACCAATTTTTGTTAGGCAACTGGATTGCTGGTTTTTGGGGGTAAAGTTGATGGAAATTAACAGCAACGGCTGTTTTCCAGGAAGCAATGCAACAAAAATTGATAGCTTCTCTACCTTAAAAGTTGCTTCAACCCTTTGATTAAACAAAACTTCGGCTGTGGATACAAAAAAATGCCAAAGTTGCCACCTCTTCGCTGACCATGAACTTTGGTCGTTGACCAAAACCGTCAACTTTGCAAAATGTGCGGATGGCTTGCTGGCATTCTTTCAATGTCAATTGTATATCAATGCACTGGAAGTCAACCACCATTAAGAAAAGGTGGTTCCTTTTGGATGACGATAAACCCCTACTTAAAAAAATGGTGGATAAAGCAACCTATAAAAAATGGTGTGGTCAAGGACTTCCATGGAATCAATCGTTTCGAAACTGAACAAGAAAAGGATGAAAGACGTAAGACCACGAGCTGTCAAACCTCGAGAACGGTCCAAAAACTCGGCTGCACAACAATTCTCAGCCAATGGTGATTGGTGGTTTGGGGCCCGGTGGTTTGGGATTCTAAGGGTACCCCTAAGGTAATAATCCCTTTTATCAGAAAATCTTGGGAATCCAAACCACCAACCCTAAACCACCAATTAACAATTACACTTTCTCCCATAATCATGGAAGTCAAAGATGGGTTTTCTCCAATAGGATCGTTACCTTTCAAGTATAGCCATTTTCCACTTCCATGATTATGGGGAGGAAGGGTAGTTGAAATTTGTTCAAACAAAACTTTCAAACGTGGCCTTCAGGTCAAACTCAAAAAAGTCAGAGTTTGTCAATACGATTCGTCGGCTAGTCGGTGGCAAAAAAGATTCCAGAAAATAGATTGCAGGAAAATTGACCCTGGAACAGTTTCAACAAAAAAATAAGTCCTTGCTTTCAAAAGTTCAATGCCAAAAATGATAGGTTTATGTAAGCAAACTTCGTATCCATGTGCCATGTTTGTTTCAGTTCAACGGAGTATCTGGGAACTCAGGGCCTGAAATGTGAGTTCTCTGGATCAGCCTCTCTAGCCTTTCCGCGCTTTCAGAATCTGCCCATACGTGAAGGCATTCAGTTAGTGACACCTCGACTGAAAACCCATAGAACAGATGGTTTTCAGAAGAAAGATGAGGTTGCTTGAAAAGTATTGAAAAGTAGGATTCCCTGAAAAAAAATAAAACAGTAAATTGTTACAAGGCGAAAAGCATAGGAAAAATGCGGATGCTATTTTGTAGAAGCAACAAGTTTGAGTTGTGGGGCCAACCAATGCTTGAGGGACTCCCAAATTGTATCCAAATCGTGTTTCCATACTGGGAAAGATGGCAGTTCTTGTGTGTAGATGCTGACCAATGAGGGCCTACTAAGTCTTAAGGTCATGTGACGCACCCGGTACTTTGCCACTCCAACAATCCTTAAAATGGGTTGAAAAACACTTCTCTGTCAGCAGAAATGGAAAAGTACTAGTAGCAGTAGTAGTAGTAGTAGTAGTAGTAGTAGTAGAAGTAGTAGAAGTAGTTGTAGTAGTCGTACTAGCAGCAGTAGAAGCAGTAGCAGTAGCAGTAGCATTTACATGTACTAGAATCAGTTTTAAGATTGGAGAGTTACACAACATATACTCAGTCTATATTTGGTTCAGGTATTCGCATTGGCATTAGTATCAACATGGGTATTTGTATCAGTATTGGTATTCCATGTAGGCATAGGCATAGGCATAAGTATGAGGTAGTGGCAGAGGTATAAATTGAAGTAGAAAAAGGTATCCAAAAACTACACAAGAATCCGCCCATATATCTATATCAAATTGTAGGTGTAGTATTTTCTTGTCAATGATCATTTATGTTTTATACCCCCGAAAACTAACATGGATACCCAAAATGACGCCATATTCGAAGCCGGAGATACTTTATTTAAAAAAAAAACTCATTTTTGGTATCTATATTAGTAGATATTCGGGGGAGGGGGTACCAACCTCGAAAATCCTGAAATACACAGGCCTAGTCTCATCCGATGACCCCAGGTGAACCGGGCCTCTGAGGAACAACCTGACGGTGTCACCCTGCTTCACCTGACAAGCTGCAGAGGTTTCTTGCTGAATTTTGGACATTTCTAGTTTTGGGTTGGACAACCCGGGACCGTTTTTTTGTACACGGCCCCTATACATGGCCGAAAATCAATGGGTGACTGGGGTGAAATAAACCTTCCTTATAGGTGTTCTAACTCCACTTCTAACTGGTATATAGGGGCTTGGAGGATATCCAAGTTGGGAGACGTGGCTAGGATGGGCCTCCCATTTGCAAGCCATAAATTTAGGCCAGTTGGAAGGGGTCCCACAACCCGATCCGTAGGGGACGAAAACGATCACCATGGTTATTAACCACTTACGTTCGTCCTGGGATGATCCTCCAAGTACCAGGATGCAATCGTGGCATTGTGAAGGTTTAGATTGGGCATACCCTACTGAAAATGTATATTTGCCTGGAACCCTAAACAACCAGATTTTTGTGGTTGTTTCCAAACCTTTACTTGGGAAATGGTTGCTTCACCAAACATCCATGTAAAACTGGGTGTTTAGGGTTCCAGGTATATACGTAGACCTTCGAGTCGGGGTGCCGTCCTTAAACCCTACGGGATGGTGAATTGACACCCTGTAACGGAACCATTTGGCACCCCGACTTAAAAAGTGCTCACTGAAAGGAGTCCACCCAACTTTTTTTACTCGAGGTAGAAAACCCTTGTTACAAAAGATAAAGTGAAAAAAATCAAAAAAATATCTTGAAACAAGAAGTGGGGAGGCATTTTTTCCAAGCAACTCAGAAATGATGAGTTCAAGTTTCATTCCAATCTTCTTGTCCATATAGGACTACAACGCCATAGGTAAGTCGATTGATGGCGAGCAGGTCAATTGGTTTTATTGCTGCACAAAAATCTATCCAGCTGCACGACTCAATTCTTCATCAGGCTAAATTCCAATCATTTGCACCCAGAAAAAAGTTCACACACTTTGCTACTCTTAGGAATCACCCCAGGGATCATTCAGGACGATTCTCGGGGCTTCACAAAAATCCGTCTCAGAATGTCGGTCTGAATCTGAAAGTCCTGAATGAATTCTGTCAGATATAAGGAGTCGGGAAGATTATCCTTACACTCCCCAAAACTGACCATTTTTTTGTTACCCTAAAGGGAAAGGCTTCGTTTCCAACCCCAGTGATTTCAGGTGCTACCGTTGATCGTTCAGAAATCCGAGTATGAAACCCTCACCTGCACGAATGGTCAATCCCAATCCAACGAGGACATGGCCGTGCCAAAGGCCTCGTGAGTGGCAAGGAGATTTGGTGCCGGCCATGGCGGGCCACCATGTTTTCATGTGAAAAATGATCCTCTAAATATATATATATATAAACTCACATAAATCTGGTTTGAAAAAGTTTGATATATTCTATAATTGTTTTGATGGAGCTTTTTTAGCCTCCAAGAATCATGAGATGCAAAATCATGGAAAAACAGCCTCAAGATATTGGAAGGGTTTTTTTGACAACACGCTGGGTTTGAGGTCACAAAAATGGTGAGTCTGAAAACATAATCAATGTTGAGATCTGAAGAAGAATCACTGTAGGAGTGTTTTTATACCTGACGAAGTAGAGAGTCCTGTAATCATGGATTTAGCCTTGATACTTGGACCCTCTCAGGAAGAGGCAATAGTGAGTGAAGATTGGTTTCAAGGAGTTGTTTGCAAGGAAGGGGGCCGTTTATTCAAGATATAGATGTGTTTAGATATTCTTTCAGGGCCTACCAATCTATTGCTTTCCACAAAAACATTTCTACAGGAGTCTTGACACTACCGAGACGGGTACCAGTCACAGGTCTTCAGATTTGGAAAATTTTTAAGAAAGACTGTCGGATGATGTCAATTTTTCGTTCGCGGTGGAAACATTTTGAGAGATTCAAATTCATCTACAAGGTAGATTGATCCATTATTCTGTGACAATATCACCAAGTTGAAGCCAGGTTGTCAACCAAGGGAAATCCCACCATCCAACATGGGGCGCCAGTTTTTGGTTTCTGAACTCCTAGTTTGTTTCATCGGTTTCGTAAAAATGACAAGATATGACAAGATTTCATTTCAACTCCTTGAGATATGCTAATTTCTTGTGGTGCATGAACCCAGACTCTTCAACCCTAATCTCTGGGGTTCTGTTTGGGGGTTGCTTGGAGATGGTTTCTTTAAGAAAAAAAAGTTCAACGATCCACGACTCGTTGACTGTTCTGAATTGACAAAGTTTGAATTGACAAAGTTTAAATACCCTCACTGAAACTAACAGTTCGCTGGGCGAAAATAGGCTCCAAGAAATCTCCAACAGGACCCACTGAACGGACCCCTAAAGCTGAGTATCTAATGGCTGTCACAACTTACGTAGGGGTCCGTTGGTAAGGTCCCATTCAATTTTTGATGGATAGGCCGAAACGTCCCAAAAGGGAAACGAGAAAGTCTTCCAATCATCCATTTTCAGCGAAAATGTTAGTTTCAGGGAGGGTAAAAGGCATACAATGCTAGTACTAAAGCCTGTCGTATCTACATTGAGATAGTGCTTTTAAAAAATCAGGTTTCTGAGCCAACTCTTCTATCAACATGGTGTCTATCCCAACATCGCTGTAAAACGACTACCCTCTTGTAAACTAACATGGGAGGCTGGAATATCCCCCAGTTTCAATACGAAATACCATCTTCTTCAAAAGGTTCATTTTCCAGGCAGCTATGTTAGTTTACCAGCGCGTATTTCAGGTTTCTGGACTTGCATGAGATGTTTCTACAAAAACTGATCTGCTTTTCAAAAAGCCAACAAGAAGAATCACCAGGAAATTCTTCAGGATATGATGTATTTACCCAAAAAACATATGTATTTATATTATACATATATCTATATATATATATATAGAGAGAGAGAGAGCGATTCTTGGATCAGAATCATATATGTATACATCCACCCAAAACCACAGAAAAAAATGGACAAAAAATTGACTGATCCACCAAATTTCTATCTTTAGAAAAGCGCGTTTACAGTAATTTTGTTTTCCAAACCTTTAAAAAAAATAACAAATCTCGTTGTGTTCAAATTTTTCACCCCCCAAAAAAAAAAAAATGTTCCAATTTAGAAATCTCCGGATTCCGAGTGTTCCTCCCACCCAAAAAAAGAAAAAAAGCCGCCTGAATGACGGAGAGCGGATTCTTGAAATCTAGGCCTCCGGCAAAGGTGGACCAAAAATCCCACCAACAAAAAGGTTGCCCAACGGTAGGATGCGCAAAAATGGAAGTCGGTTTATAGGGATTCTGGGCAATTTATTATAAATCATTAACCTGAATTGTTTCGGCCATTTTGGGCAGGATTCCCTTACAATCACTACCTCTTGGGGTGACCTCTAGAGGATTTTATTAGGTGCAGGATTTCTGAACCATCAACAGCAGGGGTTTAGAAAAAGCTCGTTGGTGGTGGAAGAACCCCTTTTTTTGAAAATGGAAGAATGATGAAAAAGGTGACTGGCATCCTGGGTGGGAGGGTAGTTCCAAACTTTGTTTTAAACATATACTGTTGATGGAACCCCAAAAAATTGATGGTTCGGGTTGATGCTTCTCCTTTTTTTTAGGGGGTGGCTTCCAGGTTGCCGCCGGCTAGTTTTGATGGTGGAAGAAATCCGGGATCAACTCACCAGTTGAGGGAATGGTAGTTGAATCTACCATTATTTACGAGGGGGTTTCGCACCATCCCAGGTGGTTCTTTGGGAATTCTGAAGCATCAACAGTAGGGGGTTTTGACACAAATTTGACACATATTCCCTACAAAGGTGGGCTGGACTTATGGGGCCCATATAAAGTAGGGTTATTTTAACCCCAGTTACTGATTTATTGGTAAGGCCATTTAAAGGGATTTTAACTAACTCCATTTATAACTCTTAAGGGCCCACCTTGTAGGAATCCCCGATCCTAAAAATGTAATGCTCCTGGTAGTGACGAGCCAGCATCCTGGGTGAAAAATCATGTGTTGACAGTGCATAATGTGATCACTTGGTTAAAAGGTTCCAACGTTTTCTTCGGATCTGAAACATCAGATCAATGGATGTAGGGCTTCATGGATGGATCCTGTCAAAACATTGGTTTACACTGGATCTTGAAGGTTAATTTTAAGGGCCCCCAGTAAAATAGTGAGGTTTGTTCACTTGCGCATTGTGAAACCGGGGAAAATTGGCATGCATCAAAATGTCTGCTTACTTTGGAACAAAAACCACAAAAAAAAAACAAAGAGACTGCAACTGATAGAATGTTGGAAGACTTCGAAGGAAACACTCCCAATGGCGTAGTTGGGTGATTGAGACCTTGAAAAATGGCAACATGTCAAATGGGAGAATCATACACTCATTTTACCAACACTATCATCAAAAGTTTAAACTTCTTGTGTGTGTGTGTGTCAGAGAGTGTGTATGTGTGCGTTACTTGCCCTAAGAGCACCAACTGGGTATAGTGACTGGAGGACTTGATAGAAAAAATAGCATCAAAACATTGCAAAATGACATGATTCAGTCTTGTATGAAGCAATATGTAATAATATCTATGTTAAGCGTTAATGATAGATATTTCTGACCATCTCTGCCATGGATGCTATCTTTTTTCATAAGTTAGATTACCTGGGAGTACTTCAGATAAGCACGCGTAGCAAAAGTTTGGAATGCCAACAAATCACAAAGTAAATCCCAAATATCTGCAGATGTGTTTTACAAATCTCATTGATCCCATGTTGGTGGATGGAAAATAAAACCCCTCCAAAAAAAGAACATGTAGTACCACTGAACGTAGTCAAGTGTGCGAGTTCTACGGGATGATGCTTCTTGAAACGAAGATATATCAACTGGCACACCAGCATTACTCCAAACCCCTTCATCCCATGGCTCCCCAACACCAGGTGTTCTCAGCAATCTGCGCATGTTGCATCACCACTTCTCCCTGGCTGGCGACGAAAAAAACAGGGGAATGTTTTTCTAGTTGGTGGTTGAACCACCCATCTGAAAAATATGCGCGTCAACTTGGAAATCTCCCCCCAAATAGGGGTGAAAATACAAAATATTTGAAACCACCACCTAGTTTTGGATGTATTGAACATGTAAGATGTGCTGATCCAAACCTGGGGGAGTAGCTCCCCACAAATCGCTCCCTATGATGCAGGGATAGCTCCCTTCCAAGAGGGCCTTTTTTTAAAGGAGATGATTAACCAAATATAGGATCCCTTAATAAGGCTTTCTTTATGAAGACCTTGTTTCTTGGAGGAGGGGTATCCTCAGATTTTCATGATGATAGAAACCAACTTAACAAAAACCCACCCCTCCCATTCCCATCATTCTCCTCCTGCTGCAGAATGAAATTCCGTGGCGAGGACAATAAACCTTTGCGATCCTGTCGGAGAAGAATCGCAAAAAAAAAACTACCAGGTTCTTCCGAGTGACCTTTTTGAGGGTTTTGAGTGACCTTTTCGGTGGTTTTTAGTTGACCTCCATTTTGGGGAATCAAAAGATCACTTGTAAGAAGCTGGGTAGTTGGTGGGTTGAACCAACCCCTTTGAAAAAATAATATGGACTCCTCAACTTGGAGCATTTCGGACCAAGGGTGATTTTCCCGAAAAAAGAGTTGAAGTTTCACCACCTGCTAAGGCGGCTCTTGTCAAAGTGCTTAGTGACATAGCCATTTTTGGCCATTTTTCCAGGGTTTTTCAACTGAGCCACGAAAAAAAAACACGAACCTACTTTCCATGACAAAATCCTGGTTGGTTCATAGGGATCATTCTAATGGTTTATGAAATAATCCCCCTATATAATTGGGTAGGAAATGTCATCCCCTATATAACCTAAGCAACCAGGGGGTTCTTTTTTTCATGGGCTCAACTCTTGTCAAACCAGCGGGTTGTCCTTTGGGGGGGATTTGTCCCATCTTGATGCCCTGGAACAAACTTTGGCCAAATTGGCATCGACTCGATGTTGACCCGAAAATCCTTGATGAAACACAAAGCAACTCTAAGTGCTTCGGGACCCTCTCATTTCAGAAAAAACAGACCGGCGGAAAACGAAAAAAAACAAGTGATAAGTCTGTAACTCTAGTAGTTTTTAAACTACCATCTGAAAGGATGGAATTATATGATATTACACTTGCCATCTGAATTCATCATGGCTGCTCAACCTACCCCCCCTAACGTAACCCCCCCCCAGAAATAAGGGCTTCATAGCCGGCCTTATCAAGGGAAACCAATGGTCAAAAAGGCCTTATGCCTTATTTCTGGGGGGGGCGGGAGTATGTTAGGGAGAGTAGGTTGACCAGCCATCTGAACTCAAGGAGATTTTGTTCAATTTGAGTTGAGAAACTGTTTGAACCTCCGCACTGGCGGCAAAAGGAACTTGAAAGGTAACCAAAAACTCCATTTCTGGTCGGTGACCAACCGGGGGAATCTGAAAAGTACCATGTTTTTTTCTACGTTGATGTACCCTCCGGTAATCTAACATAGCAATGGAAAATCCCCATGTTCAATAGGAAATACCTCTTCAAAGGGACCATTTTCCATTGCTATGTTAGTTTACTGCAGGGTACATACCTGAAACCCTTTGATTCAACCCTTCCTTTGGTTCGAAAAGGCCAATATAGAGGTCATCATTTGGGTTTTTTGTACATAGACTAAGGTTGTGTCCCTAAATCATGGTATGCTAGAAAGACTGGGTTCTGATGATATGTATTTTTCCTGTTCATGTCTTTTCACAGTTGTTCAAAAAATTCATGGACACTAGCAAGATTCCTTGACAAAAAATGCAAAAACTTTAGTTGACAAAAAATGTTTGAAGTATGTAGTCTTCAAACACAACCTCACCGACCTTGATAGGTCAAGGGACCATCCTGGATTTTTCAAGGTCCACCACTTGATATCATGATTCAACATGGACCCAACAAACGTGGATAAATATATATATATATACACAAAACTTAAAAGAACTAACCTATCACATACCATACCATCCATGGCTAGGACCGGTGGTTTGTTGGCACCCAACTGAAAAATATGCAAAAGTCAACTTTGATCAATTCCCCAACATAGAAAACATTTGAAACCACTATCTAGATGGTCTCTGTTGCAATTTAATGATATTTCACCAACCTGGATTTTTCTGAAGAAATAAGGGGATTTCCCTGAACTTCAGCTACCTTTTGGGGGCCAAAAGTAGTGTGACGTTGAAATAATAATTTGACCAGATGTATCGGTATTTTCACCTGTCCATGCTATACTGCCATCTGATATAAGAATGATAAATATGCATTACGTATTCTCCTCATGTATACTTCATACATGTGTGGGATAGTTATGCGTTCTACATGATGCGGAAACCCACTCACCCTGTCAGTGGATCTCGGTTGCTCCTCGAACTTGAGAATCAAACCCTCCAAATCAGCATTCCAGGCCTCACGATGTTGGAGGATTTGTTTGTTCAGAACATGAAAAATCCCCTCCTCGTGATTTATGGTGGATGCTGTTGATGGCAACCAGAAATCCGGTAAACTCACCAGTTGAGGTAACGGTAGTTTATCTACCGTCATTTACAGGGTTTTTACACATCCCAGGTGGTTGTTTGGGATTTCTTCCATCAACAGTATCTTAAAAAAATGAATGAATTTTGGTGCACCCCTCCTGATTTGGGGGGGAGTATGTCAAGTTATAGGTGCAATCCAAAGAAGACAACAGAAATTGTTTCCTACAATGAATCATTGCGAAATTGGGACCACCTATAGTTTTTGTGACACACCCAGGTCAAAGAAAATTCAGAGCCTTCTTAAGTTGTATACAGTTGTATATAACCAAAAAAACTCTGACACTGCTTGTTTAATAGGAATCCTTAGAATACGGTTGATGCAAGAAACCCTGCACCAGCTGATATGGTAAATATCAGATTATTTACAGAGATTTATACATCACAGGTGGTGCAGGATTTCTTCCATCAACCGTAGCTTATTACAATCCCAATATACCTGGGTAGTATAATCCCCTATAAACCCTAAACAACCAGGGGCCCATTTGCTCAATTGGACTACTCCATGACCTTAAGAAACGGACGGCTGTAAACAGCAGATTTGGGAAAAAAAAGGGAATGGTATCTCTCAGGGAAGGGGAATTGCATAGAAGAGTGGAAGTAATTAGTCCATGATGGGGTTGCAGAAATGATGATGATGATGATGATGATGATGATGATGATGATGATGATGATGATGATGATGTTAGCTTCAACTTTCTTCCAGCATCAACCCCATGTGTTTTTCTGGCGTTTTTGTTGGTGCTCCGTGGTCCGGTCCCCGAGGCTCCCCAACTGGAAGTTTGGACTGCAGCTGCAACCTCGGCGTGTTTAGCGAAACAATCATGGGGAGCGAAACGGAAACAAAACACAAAACCACAAAACGGCGAGTTTTTCCATGAAATACTTGAAATACTACCCTCCAGGGAATTAACATATCCCACAGTGGGAAAAGGAAAATCATCTTCAAAAGTGATTTTTGATGGGATATGTCAGTTCCCAGAAGGGTAGTTGTTTCAATAGGGATCCTTACAATGGTTTATCATGATCCCAAAATATCATTGAGTAGTAGTATCATCCCCGAAAAAAAAAAAAACTAAACAACCGAGGCTTCTTTTATCGCTTTTTTTCGGTGTTCGGTTCACCCCCCCCGATTCCAGTTACCACCAGGATGAAATTACATGTTTTTTTACACTACTAAACCGACTCATTTACCACGAGCCAACCGACTCATTTGGCCTGGGGGGGTAGATCCAAAGGACTGATTCTTTTACCACTAGTCATCCAATCCCTTTGGAAAAAAAAAACGATCTTCCACAAAACCAGCAGTCCATCAAAAATTGAATAGGACCTTGCCAACGGACCCCTAAGTAAGTTGCTAGAGCTATAAGATACCCAGGTTTAGGGGTCCGTTCAGTAGGTCCTGTTGGAGATTTCTTGGAAGCAGCGAAAAGTCCAGCTAAATCTCTATCCAAAAAAAAAACAGCAGCGAAAAATCTGTAATCCAAAAAATTGTGATCCAACAAGACCAGAGCAGAACTGGTACTTGAAAAGTAGCTGGCTAACCGTCCCTATATATTGGTTTATTTACATCCACCTACCCTTTTGGTATCGGGCTTGCCATCTATTTTGACCTTACTTGGAGGATCATCCCCAGGACTTTCATAAGTGGAAAAAATTACCATGGTGATCGTTTTCGTCCCCTAAGGATCGGGTTGTGGGACCCCTTCCAGGTGAACTCCATGGCTTATAAATGGGGGGCCCATCCTAACCACGCATCCTAACTGGGATGATCCTCCAAATTCTCAGAGCTCCCCCCAAGGCTCCCTGACGCATCAGCACCCTCTGGTGGCAACAAATGAAAGCTGGGACTCCTACAGGTGGAATCTGAACAAACAAGTCTAACAACAGTTTACCTGGTGAAGTTAAGCTTGCAAAACAAAAATGGTGAAGTTAAGGTTACAAAACAAACTTGGCGAAGTACTCTGTAATATTGCAAGTATCAAGTACCAAATTCCATCCTCAAAATTAAGCATCTGATTTTTAAAAAAGTCACCTACTTTCAGGTCTGCATTGCTCATTTTCAGAACGGAAAGTTGGGAAGTATAAGCAGAATCCCAACTCCTTCACCACAAAAAAAAAACTTCACATGGAATCAGAAAAAATCTAGCCGTTGCAAAAAAGAATATTCCAATCGTTGGAAAACATCATCTTTGGGTACACCTAAGACTCACCCTCCCTGAAAGTAACTGCTCGCCGGCTCGCCCTTGAAAATTGGCCTTTCGCCCCAAAAAGGACATGTCATCTTCCAAACATCCATTTTCACGTGCGAACTGTTAGTTTCAGGGAGGGTAAAGATCTTTAAAAGAAATGCCACACGGTCCCAGACCATCGGATATGATCAGGGTTGGATGAAACAAATTTGTATCCACACAACAAACAAACAAAACCCTTGAAGACTAACAGATGACAATGGAAAACAACTGGTTACATGATGTATCTCCTATTAAAAATAAGGTGATTTTCCATCCAGCCATGTTACTTTCCTGTAGGATAAACCAATTTCCTAAACCCCGAAAAGCAGCACCACCCACCCCGGGCAGTCTTGGTTGGAGAGCCCTTTGGGCTGCAAGAGCCTCACAGGTCACAAGGACGTTTGTTTCATTCTGACGAATCTGAAAGCAAATGAAAATTTGATTTAAAAGCTGGTTGGCCCTGAGATGATAATCATTATATTCACATATATGTATATATATGTGTGTTTTATCGTAAATATAAATATATGATTATTATCATGTATCTGTATATACATATACATATGTATACAAGTCTATCTGCATAATTATATGTATATACATTCTCGATATATATATATATACATACTATATACTTATATATTGAATACTTTCACTTTACTAACATCTAGTTCCAAAAGCGAAAAAAAAATACGTTGAGCGATGTGCGAAAGAATGGATCTCCATGTATTCCTGCATTTGTCATTTTCAACTCTGCAGGAAATACGTCATGGCAGTAATGTAATCCCTGGGAGTCCAAAAGGCCATTAATTCAATGCTCTTTCGGAAAAGACCCTATTGTTTTAGTAGGGATTTATAATCAACAATTCCAGGGACTAACTTGTAATGGTCTTCAACTTACAGACCAAATCCTTCCGTCTCTGTGGTAAAAATAAGTTCTTCTTAAATTGGGGGGGGCTTTTTGATGCTTTTGGGATAAAGGGACGCATTCCTTGTTGGGATCATATCCCAAGTCTGCACTTTGTGACCAAAAGATTCCAAGAGCTGATTTTCTATACCTAAAAAAGTTTGGCAAAAACTATCTCTCTGTACATAAAATCCAAGTATTTCAATTAAAACAAATCTAAGTAGCTCCTTCAATGTACGGATCACCTTTGAGTTCTTCATTTTTTCACCACTTCCCCCCCCGGTGCACCTCCCACGCTCAATGGTGTCTTGCTACCCAAGTCCTAGGACGACAGTCTACACGAAAAAACAGGCAGGGTTTCCAATGGATGACGCCCGTTTCGAACAGGTTGGATGGTTGGATGGTTGGATGGTTCGAAGCTCGAGGACATTATCAACTGGAAGGTCTACTGACTCTGACAAAAAAACTCCAAAGCACTTTTGTTGGTAACGATCCGAAAGGAATAAACATTGCATTTTTTTTGGGGGGGGGGAGGGGGCATTTCTTGGTGAATGTATTGTTGGGAGATCTGAGGTCTTCCCGTCTTCCCCAGATGTCCCAGCCTTGCCAGTACATGCAGGACACCACAAGGACGATTGCTCATTCAGCAAAGGTGGAACCTTTGCAAGTCACAAAAAGGGTCGTCAAACGAATTTTTCGAACGAAACTGAGAAAACCTTAAAAGTAAGGGCCTCATGCGATCTATGAGACTGGTATATTTACCTACATTAAATTGATGTTTATAGTTAATGTAGGTAAATATACCATAGATTGATTATATGGGAATGGAAACGTTTCTTTCAAGTGGAATCGGGTTGAAATGAAGTCTCCAACCGCTTTGGGTGGGGTGTGGGTGACACCAGGGCTAGTCAGGACCAAGGACGAGGGAATGTCATGCGGTAAACAAGATTTTTCATCTCAGCTTCAAACCGCTTTCCTATGAACAACCCAAGACATCGATCAAAAATCCGAGGAAAATCCCCCCCAACCCAACTAAATCATCCTATCCCGAATCAGCTGAGTCAAGTGATACTCTTCTTGCCTTTCCAGGGCGCAAGTCTTCGAAAACCATCCACTTGTTGAGGGGTTTTCTCCAGAATTTTCAGCTATTTCTTTCCTTTTTGTTGGAAAAAAAAAGGTCGAACCCAGGTACCCGGGGATTTTTGGCTGCTGAAACATGACGACGAATCCTCCAAAACTCCCACCAAAGGTTCGTGCTAGTTGCAAAAACGCCCAAAACATTACAGTGTACGGAGTGATCTGATATAAAATCCTGAAGTTTAATATGGTTCACCCGAAAATCAGGTGAAAAGGGAGATTTCTCTTGGAAACACTCCTTTTCAGGTTCCATGTTAAATTTTGGAAGTTGTTTGATGTACACACAATTTACAAACATCAAAATATTGGCCCATTATCAGATGCATTTTTGAAAAAAATGGTTCATCTACCACGATGCAACACCTAGTTGCAACAATTATGTTTCTGATTTTTTCCAATAGAAAAGTAGTTGATATGTTGTTGTTGTTTGTTGTTGTTGTTGTTGTTGTTGTTGTTGTTGTTGTTGTTGTTGTTGTTGTTGTTGTTGTTGTTGTTGTTGTTGTTGTTGTTGTTGCTGCTGTTGCTGTTGTTGTTATTTTGTTGTTGTTGTTGTTGTTGTTGTTGTTGTCATTGTTGTTGCTGTCGTCGTTGTCGTTGTCGTTGTTGTGGTTGTGGTTGTTGTTGCTTTCTTAAGAGATCGACAAACCAACGACGACCAAGAAACATAAAGATCCACATGGTGGACACTGCACTTCTCCACCTTTCTTCTGCAATGCTGAATCCGAGCCACCTGCAGTCGGCAGTTAAGATTTTGCGCTTGGAAGACCCCCCCAAAAAAGAACAAACTCTTAGATCATAGTTGGCTTATGTTGCGGTTATTGTAAAACTGTAATGCAGATATCTATACATGTTACATACGTGTATATCTATGTGTATATATAATGTATATTTATATACATATCATATATCATTCATAAATTTGTTCACCAAGCGTGATTCATGATTCACCAAGCTAAGAATTTGGTTTGCTCGGGCAGGGATTCCCAACTAAACCACCACTGGCACAAAAAAAAACCTCGCTTTCACCCAAGCACATCAGCAGTGGAAATAGTTCGTTCATCGCTCCCTATTGGCAAGGGATTTTAGATACCCCGTTCGCTCGGTCACATGTCCAGGTACGCAGGCGGTTGCAGACCAACTGAAAGTGAGCAAAGAAAATGTCCAATGCCAACTACAGGGAACTAACATACTGTTGATAGTTCAGAAATCCGGCGATCACCAGTTGAGGTTGATTGTTTATCCCATTATCTACCGGGGTTCATATACATCCCTGGTGGTTGTTTGGGATTTCGGAACCATCAACAGGATCCCACCAAACGGGTCCCGTTCGGAAAATCATCTTTCCTCAAAAAATGCCATTCCCGGCAAAGGGGGATATGTGATTCCCAGGAGGGTACACATCGCTCCGTGGCGCATCTTAGAATTTGGGAGCTTCACTTGTAAATGACTTGGTTGTTTAATGACAGGATCCTTATACCCTCCCCAAGTTTAACATAAGGATCCTTATATTACAAGAATAGTCCCTGTTTAGTAGGAATCCTTAACCCTGGTTCCTGGTTCAATAGGGATCCTTATTTCATGGTTTATGAAATAATCCTCATATTGGGCAGAATTGTCATCCCCTATATACCCTAAACAACCATGGTTTTCTTCGCTCAATTGTACTCACCATTTCCATGTGATTGGAGATGGCGACCTTTTTTGTCAGAAACCAATCCTTCAAAATCTGATACAGTGATGTCGGGAGCATGATGATGATGACGGTGATGATGATGATGATGATGATGATGATGATGATGATGATGATGATGAGGATGACGATGACGATGGCGATGACGATGACAATGACGATGACGATGACGATGACGATGACGATGATGACGATGAGGATGAGGATGAGGATGAGATGACGATGACGATGACGATGACGATGACGATGACGATGACGATGACGATGACGATGACGATGACGATGAGGATGAGGATGAGGATGATGATGATGATGATGATGATGATGACGANGATGACGATGACGATGACGATGCGATGACGATGACGATGACGATGATGATGATGACGATGACAATGACGATGACGATGACGATGACGATGACGATGACGATGATGACGATGAGGATGAGGATGATGATGAGATGACGATGACGATGACGATGATGACGATGATGATGACGATGATGATGACGATGACGATGATGACGATGATGATGACGATGATGATGACGATGATGTTGATGATGAAGATGATGACGATGATGATGATGATGATGATGATCATTTTGATTATGATGACGATGATGATGATCATCATTTGATGATGATGATGATGATGATGATGATGATGATGATGATGATGATGATGATGATGATGATGATGATAGCGATGCTGGGGAGCATGCGGGAGCAACTTGACCTTGAAAAACCATAAATCTTCATCACACCCAAATCACCTGCTGACCACGTCCCAGAAAATCGCAGGTAAGATGAAAGGGCCTGAGACTGGTGCGCTTGAAAAACAAAACTGCAAAGTTTTAGGGAACAACTGTACCAGGGCAGGAAGCCTTCACCAAATGCCTTGGAAAAAATGTGGTGGTAAAGCTGGTCCCAAAAAAAAAACACAGCATGGTCCCACCCAGTCCAATATTCATTGACAATGCTCGAACCAACTACCCCACCTGAAGTTTAACATAGGCCCCTGAAAAGTTACCACCCCCAAACTGAAAATAGTCTTCCAGAGCATCCAAAAATTCAGGGGCGAACTGTTGAACTTCCGGGGAGGGTAGATGTTCCTGGATCTTCCTCACAAGTTGTGTGTGTGTGTGTTTTGCAGAGCTCCAGACCGATGCGCACAGAGCTCGCAACGTGACTGCATCAGGAGCCACTCGTCGCCTTCCTGGCTATCAGTTTAGGTATAATGCCATTTGATTTATTGATGTATACCTAAACAATCAACCAAGTAAAATACTGACTATATATATATATATATATATATTTGATGATATATCCCAATCATTGATGACAACCATTATAACCATGGTAAAATTCAACCAACAGGTCTTTGCTTCAATTGATGTATTAAATACAAGTAGGCTGCTTAGGTATAATTCCATTCATCATTCAACCAACAACTCTCTGACGCTTTTCCCCCCTTGCTGCTTGCTGTGCAATCTTCAGTCGCAACGTTCAGACATGTTTTTTTCAAGCTGGTTGGTGCCCTTCGCTCGTCATTTCGTAATGAAAATGATCATCAGATACTCATTTGCTCATTACTCAGCACAGCCCAGCAAGGCCCCCCCGAGAGCTTTCGGGCAATTGAATGAGAATTCACTAATATTTTCATTCGCGGAGAAATGCTTCGGTCAATTTTCCACCTATCGATTTCGCTACTTTTTAAGTCATCAGTCCTTGGCTTTAGAACATCCTTTGCCGAGGGAAACTTTCGGGAAGCAAATCGAGGGTAACCTTTTGGAACCTTCCCATCATTAAAAGTTCACCCCTCCAAAATCATTTAAAATCAGAGGATTCCGGATTCACCCCGCATTGTTGACCCACGTGCTGCACGATGAGTTCACTCCCGAAAAAACCGAGCGGCAAAAACCCCTAAAAACCTGATGGTTTGGAATTTCGGAATTTCAACTATGGGATTCTTGGTGTCCAGTCGTTAGTTTTCTGTTGGGAACAAAAGGGGTATCTACCTAAGGGTTCCTGATAACCCTAGGCATTTCCCCAAAGGGCTCCTTGGGAACGGCTCCGAGTTTCAGGGACACACCTGGGGTGTGCGGAGGTGAAAAAAATCCACCCCAAAAAAACAGCTCATCCTGGGCCCAAGTCGTCGCCTTCTGATATCTCATGCAGAAGGCTGGCACTGGTGACACCTGGAAAAACCGGTGAAATCCCAGGTCTGTCAAAAATTTGCCGATTTTTGTTGGGACAAAAAAACTTAGCAGCCCTTTTCGTCATCAAACACCAGAAATTTTGAGGTTAAGGGGACTTGTACTGTTGCTCACACCTGGCTAGTCGGCCTAGTCTTTATCATTCAGAAAGAGTCATTTTCGGTCAGTATCCATGTCTCATTCCTGTTGTGTCTCAAGATTTGAGCATAGAATTCACATACAAAAACCCACTTCCAGACTCTCTGGAAAAGCTCTTGCCACAATTCTGTCATGTGACCAAAGTTTCATCTTTTCGAGACAAAAAACAAATGCACCTTCAAAAGAGAAAAAATGGGTGCCAACTTGTTCTAGACTTCAATTGGTCTCGCCTCCCAGATTCCCACCGTTGGGAAGAAGTCCGAATCAGCTCCGAGAATCTGCTTGGGAAAAAAAAAACATGTTTGATGTGTGGGTTGGAGCGGTTTTTTCATTAAAAAAAAAGTGGATCCTCCATACACCCTCCTGGGAACTAACATATCCCCTCCCAAGGCACCTTTGAAGATGATCTTCCTTTTACCAAAGTGGGATATGTTAGTTCCGGGGAGGGGTATATCACGAAACTACCTTCAGATATTATTTCAACCTTCTTAGTACCGTACCAGGTCGCCAAAACAGGCGGAATAATCCCCTATCCACCCATCTCCGCCTGCTGCTCATCACAAGGCAGCCAAAAGTCTACGTTCTGTTTGTCCGGCCTGCGCCTGGCATGATCCCCATGGATACTAAGAACAAGGTTGTATATCATCTAACCTAAACAAACAGAGATTTGTATCATTCCCCAAAAAAACAAACGGAATAACTATGAAAATCGGCAGGGGTTGTGAAACGCTCTTGCTCAAAAATGGCAACTTACCTCTAACAAAGGTTCACTGACAATGTCAATGGTAAACTGACATGGCTATCGATTCTCCCACAATACCCGTCGTTGCACTGGCTTCTCAAAAGGTTATCTGCTTGGTGCTGTAACCCCCCACCTTCTTGCGCCCCTTTGCTCGTGATTTAGTAAGTAAAATGGTCATCCATTTCTCACCTCCTCATCGCTAAGTGTAGATAGATACCATTACCCTCCATGTTGACCTCCATGTTCTGCTCTTGACGCACCAAAACCCTACATTTACTAGGACGGAGAATCCAGGCAGAGCAAGGATTCACCGATTCACTTCGAGGGTTTCTGGTGGTACCAACTGAAGAGGGAGTTATAGGAAGAATCCAATTCACCAACTGGTCGCGAGAAAGGTTGTTTCACTGACTTATCAACCACCATTGGAGCAAGACAGCGCGTGTTGTTTGAGACCTTTACACCCTTTCAAAAGCTCATCACCCATATGTGGTCATGGTGGATGCCGCCTGTTCTCCTTCTTTATAAGGTCAAATGGTAGGCTGCATTCAACTTTGGGCTCTTGACCACTGTGATGTCTCCATTGTTTGTTTTGGATTTACCTAGCAACTAGCAGTCTGGTGGCAACGGTCACAATGTTGTCATACTACTCATCATCATCATCATCATCATCATCATCATCATCATCATCATCATCATCATCATCATCATCATCATCATCATCATCAGTCCATCAATCCATCAATCCATCGATCCATAAATCCATCCATCCATCCATCAATCAATCAATGAATCAATGAATCAATCAATCAGCTTCACCCAAACAGCCAAACAGCCAAACAGCCAATGGCCGGTGCCACCTTGCAATCATCAAAAGCTCAAGACCTCGTTCGGTTACACGGTTACTCCAGCGAAAAAGCAATCTACAAAATCACCGAAAAGTCTGCTTGCTGTTATCTGGGCGAATGTAATCCAAATACAACAGAGACATACCAACACCCAAGTAGGTGTTCATCATCGCCCCATCATTTTTTGGGTTTAAAGATAACTTACACTCCCCTGAAACTAACAGCAAGTTCGCCTCTGAAAATAGGTTGAAACGCCCCCGAAAGGAAAGGAGAAAGTATTCCAACCATCCATTTTCAGGGTGCAAAAATTCGTTTGGTTTCAGGCAATGTCATCCGGGTGAATGATGCTATTTGCTACTCCGGCCTTTGAAGGACCTTTCTTATTGCTGTCAGGTGAGATGATTTGGCCAATCTCTCAATTGGAACACATCAGCTTGAGCTGATACCCTCCCTAAAACCTAGCGTAGCCCCTGAAAATAGGGTTTCCCAAAAGGAAAGTAGTCTTCCAACCATTGATTTTCAGGGGCTATGATAGTTTCAGGGAGGGTATTCAATTTTAGTAAGAGTAACAGCAAACACTGGGTTTTATTGACAAATAAAGAAACAACTGAAAGGATCCTTGCAAAAAGATGTCCTTCAAACCAAGAATTGACAGAAATGATAATGACGTGGACAAATTCTTATTATTCAACAACCTCAGCGTGTTCAAATGCTTGGATGATCTTGTGCATCGTCTAAAATATATCAACACATAATTTCAAAGAAAAGAGAAACATATACAATACATTTCTGACATCAATACTTTTACAACATTCTCGCTCTTTTCCTTCCAGTGAAATTGGACATCAAAAATGTACCAGAATGAGCCGCAAAAAAAAACCGTCTTACTTTCCACTACACTGATTGTTTAATAAGGATCCTTACAATGATTTCTTATAATCCCTATATAACTGGGTAGGATTTCATCCCCCATTTACCCTAAACAACCGTTTGGGCCCTTTTTTCATTGCTCAAATATACCAACACTTCGCTTCAGAACCCCATCGAATCAAACTCCAACCTTCAGTCATAAGCTGGAATTCATCCGCATGAGCCTCAAGGCCATCTCGCTGGGGGCCAGGTAAAAAACCCAGTGGACAAAATAAAAAAAACTATATATATATATAAATTTCCAAAACAAATGGGAGAATCTTCCAAGTGTCTGACACTTTTTGTTTGAATTAGGATGTTGCAAATTTCAAGGAATGTACCTGATGTGGATACGTGTGTATTTCTATGTTTCTTTTAATGTATTCATGTACATGTATATATGTGTATATATATATATATACATACTTATCTATGTATATGTATATATTTACATACATCGTTTTGGGAATCGGAGGATTTCGTCGAAAGGTCTTGCGGCACTTGGAACCTGATTTCATGGTTGAAACAACCAACCTAGATATGTGCCCTTAGCATCTGCTATAACGAAGTAGGCAAAACATCGTCAAAGGCCGTCGTCTTGCAGTGAATCCGATGGTGTCCATCTTTCATCCAAGAAAATCTCAACAAAACAGACAAAAATCGGATCCTACAAATTTTGGACCACTTTTTTCGGATTTTGCGGGCTATTTTTGTCCCAGGTCATCTTAGTCACAACACATCTCAGTTTTTCACAGGGTTGACCAGGTTGTGACGGCTGGGGACCCTGGAAAATTGATGGAAATGTCCGAATCTTCCCATGTGGGCAACATGGAATTTCTGTCCATCAAATGGCGAATCCCGGTGACATGTGAGCAGTGATGAAAACCCTTGTGACATTCCTGATGCTGGTTGGTTAGTATAATCCACAATATAACCCAAACAACTGGGGTTCCAACTCACATCATCTACATGGACAGTTTTCACTTTGGTGACCTTGGCACCTCTCTGTAACAGCCTACATTGATGAGGACACCATAGGAATTTCATCTATTTTCATGAGGATTTAATAACTAATAATAATAACAGTAACATCAAGTAATGGTTAATTGGTGGTTTGATGCCCGGTGGTTTTGGAATCTAGGGCCCAAATAAACTCAGGCACCACCCTTGTAAAGAAATGACATCATCCGATTTTCAGAGAAAATGCTATAGAATGAGTATGGGTCAAAATTCCGGACCTTATGTAATCACATAGATAAAGATATAGGTAGAGATATAGAGATTTGTGTAGTATATATACTTACATTTATC